>PVJL010008339.1:0-67687 GCA_004026885.1 Lyroderma lyra
GGGAGAAAGGGGAGGGGGTGGGAGAGGAGGGGGGTAAGCTAAATATAAGGTGATGGAAAGAGAAGTCACATTACGTGGTGAACTTATTATACATCAAGTTGACAATGCACTGTAGAATTGTATGCCTGAAACCTATGTAATCCTTGCTAACAGATGTCACCCCAATAAGTCTAACAATAAAAATGAATTAAAAAAAAAAGAAAATCAATCAATGTGATACACCACATAAACAAAATCAAAGATAAAGGCCATATGGTCATTTCAATTGATGCAGGAAAAGCTTTCGACATGATACAACATTCATTTATGATCCAAACACTAAATAAAATGGGTATAGAAGGAAAGTATCTCAACATAATAAAGGCCATATATGAGAGACCCTCGGTTAACATCATACTGAATGGGGAAAAGCTGAAGCCTATTCCCCTAAAATCAGGAACAAGACAGGGATGCCCCTTGTCACCACTGCTATTTAATATAGTACTGGAAGTTCTAGCCACAGTGATCAGGCAAGAGAAATGAGTACAACGTATTCAAATTGGGAAAGAGAAGGTCAAATTGTCACTATTTGCAGATGACATGATCCTTTATATAAAAAATTCTAAAGATTCCACCAGGAAGCTATTAAAAACAATAAACAAATATAGTACAGTCGCTGGAAACAAAATCAATGTAAAAAATCAACAGCATTCCTTTATACAAACAACGAATCCACAGAAAAGGAAATGAGGGAGTCAATTCCCTTTGTTATCACAACAAAAAGAATGAAATACCTGGGAATTAAGTTAACAAAGAACGTGACAAACTTATACATGGAAAACTATAAGACATTTTTGAAAGAAATTGGAACAGACTTTAAGAGGTGGAAAAATATCCCCTGTTCATGTATAGGAAGACTTAACATTGTTAAAATGGCTATTCTGCCCAAAGCAATCTACAGATTTAATGCAATACCCATGAAAATCCCACAATCATACTTTTGTCAAATAGGTAAAAGAATTCGTAAATTTATATGGAACCATAAAATACCTTGAATTGCCAAATCAATACAACGTAAAAAGAATAAGGCTGGTGGCATTACATTCTCTGACTTCAATTTACATTACAAAGCATCAATAGTCAAAACAGCTTGGTACTGGCAGAAAAACTGAAATATAGACCAATGGAATAGAACTGAAAACCCAGAAATTTATGGACAAATAATTTTCGATAAAGGAGCAAAAAACATACAATGTGGAAAAGACAGCCTCTTTAGTAAGTGGTGTTGGGAAAACTGGAAAAACATAAGGAAAAGAATGAACCTGAGCTGTGAACTCTCTCCATATAGAAAAATTAATTCGAAATGGATTAAAGACCTTCATATCAGACCTGCAACAATAAATTGCATAGAAGAAAACATTGGTACTAAACTCATAGACCTAGGACTCAAGGAAGACTTCATGAACCTGACCCCAAAGGCAATGGAATAAAAGCAAAAATAAATGTAGGGGACTATATCAAACTAAAAAGCTTCTGCACAGCAAAAGAAACCATCAACAAGGCAAAGAGACAGCCAACTGAATGGGAGAAAATATTTGCAAATAACGCATCAGATAAGGGTCTAACATCTAAAATATATAAAGAACTAATAAGACTTAACATCAAAAAAACAAACAACCCAATTAAAAAGTGGGCAGAAGAACTAAACAGACACTTCTCCCACGAAGAAATACAAGTCGCCAGCAGACATATGAAAAAATGCTCATCCTCATTAGCTATCAGGGAAATGCAAATCAAAACCACAATGAGATACCACCTCACACCTGTGAGAATGGCTGTTATCAAGAAGACAAGGCATAACAAGTGCTGGAGAGGATGTGGAGAAAAAGGAACTCTGATACACTGCTGGAGGGAGTGCAAACTGGTACAACCACTGTGGAAGGCAGTGTGGAGGTTCCTCAGAAAATTGGGAATGGAGTTACCATTTGACCCAGCAATCCCCCTTCTGGGGATCTACCCAAAAAAACTTGAAAACCTTTCTCCGCAAAGACTTATATACCCCAATGTTCATTGCAGCGCTGTTCATAGTGGCCAAAACATGGATACAACCAACGTGCCCTGCGACAGATGACTGGATAAAGAAGCTGTGGTACATACACACAATAGAATACTACTCAGGTATAAGAAAAGATGAAATATTGCCATTTGCAACAAAATGATGGACTTGGAGATCATCATGCTTAGTGAAATAAGCCAGACAGAAAAAACAAAGACCTGTATGACTTCACTCATACGCGGAATATAAAACGTAAAGCAACAAAGAAAAAAGAAATGAACAAACAAACAAATAACCCATGGACACAATCAATAGTTTAATGTTTATTTGGGGATGAGTGTGTTAGGGAGGGGAGAATGGGAGGGGTGGGAGTAGAGGGATGAGAAGCTAAATATAAGGTGATGGAAAGAGAACTCACAATAGGTGGTCAACTTATTATACAACAAGTTGACAATGCACTGTAGAATTGTATGCCTGAAACCTATGTAATCCTTGCTAACAAATGTCACCCCAATAAGTCTAACAATAAAAATGAATTTAAGAAAATAAATAAAAATAAAACAAGAAAAAAGAAAAAGAAAAAGTTGGATGACCTGCTTGTTGGTCACCAAAAAAATTAAAGGAACAAACTACCAATCCACACAACAGCACAGAAGAATCACAAAAATTTTATGTTGAGTGAAGAAAGACACAAAAGACCACATATTATATGATTCCACTTACAAGGAAAAGGCACAAATGATCTCTGATAGACGTCAGAACAAGGATTGTTTATGAGGTGGAAATTGGGAAGGAGCAGGAGGGAACATAGGGATGCTGAGAATGTCATACATCTTGATGGAGATGAAGGTTATACATGGATGTAAGGTCATCGAATTGTATACTTAAGATCTGTGCATTTTGCTGTAGGTAAGTTATTCCTCAGTGAAAAAGCACAAGATATATTTGGATACTCATAGTTGTAGAAATAAAGCAAAGGTGTTATCCTTGAGCATATTATAAGTCAGAGAAAGATATGCATTATATGATATCACTTATATGTGGAATTTTTAAAAGCCAAAATTGTAACAACAGAAAGTTAGATGGTAAATATCAGGGGTGTTAAGGGGAGAACAGGATAGGTATGGTATAAGGGTACAAACTTGCAAGGAGTAGTAAATAAACCCTAGAGATCTAGTGCACAGTATAGTATAGACAACAACATTGCATTATCATAACCAAACCTGCTAAGAGCCTAGAACTTAATCATTCCACCTACTAAAAATAAAGGATAATTATGTAGTCATAACAGGAGCTACTTATGACTACAATAGCAATGATATTATAATATACAAAGCTATCAAATTAACATATTGTACATTCTAAAGTCACACTATGTTATATGTTAAATATGTTTCAAATAATAGCAAAAAATAAGGTAAAGCAGTGATGATATGAATTATAAAGTGGAAGCAGCACTTTTTCTAAAGCTAAAGTTTATAGACTACCTACTTTGTGCCAGAAAGTATACCTCTATTTTCTCCAATCTTCACAACCCTCAAATTAGGTATTACTATGCCCATTTTGTAAATGAGCAAACTGGGCTTAGAGAACATGAAATAAAATGCCCCTACACACACACACACACACACACACACACACACACACACACACACACAAACAGCTAGGTAGTGGCAGAGTTGGAATTTGAACCCAGGTTTCCTCTGACTTCAGTATTTGTCCTTTTCCCACTGTCCCTTATTGTCTACCAGTTGTAACCAACAGTTCCTTCCCCTCTGTAGGCCTCAGTCTCCCCATCTACCAAACATAAGGGCTGGGCCTCTAATTTCTAGGGGACCTTGAGCCAGGACCCTAAATCAACCACTTGGTTTCCTTTAGGGAATACAGGTCAAATATCCATGCACACTCTAGGGGCTTCTCCTTGAAACCTCTCCCTGAAAGGAATGCTTAGCACCTTTCTTATTCCAGAAGTGCCTATGGCCACTGCTGTAGGCTGGGGCTTGGCATAACCTGCAATGTATCTTTGCTAAGTCTCCCTGAAGCCATAAAAGAGGCAGCTGACCAACATTCGGGACTTCAGGACCCTGATACATACTCCTAGTCTCCTTGGGTAGAGACCACAGGCCACCTGGCCATAGCCAGGAAAGGGTAGAGATAAAGTCAGAAGCAACATCTCACCTCATCACCTTGGAGCACTTATACCGCAGGCAACTGGTGACTGAATAAATCACAAGTATGCTCTCTGCCCCTTTCTTTCCTCAAAGGAAAGCCATTGGCTACTTGTCCCCATTCAGCAAATGAGCAGTTCTCTGGGCTGCACTCAGACCTCAGTGGACAGAATCTGTATTTGAGGAATGTTAAAATTCTGAGAACTGCTATTTGACTTAATCCCTTGCAGAGCTGCATCTCACCACACCTCTAGAGAAACTTCAGCAGTTTCATCCTCTAGTGAGCCCACTTGGAGGTCAGAGTGGGACTGGCTTCAAAGAGGATGCTGCAAAGTTGTAACTAAGGGAATATCAGTGAGGCAGAAGGAAGGATGAGACTTTCCCAGAGCAGATACATTTGTATCAGTGCGTGGCTTATAGTAAAAGCCTCTTGCAGACAAAACCTCAAGGCCGAACTTTGCCAGCTGTGCTTTGAAGACTGTATAATTACAAAAGTACACTGTAGCTTGCAATTTCCCCAAAGCACAAAATATACATGCATCAAGTGTTCCAAGTACACCTCGAAATATTGCTCAATCTTTTGTCCAAATACTTTAACACAGAATCCAGTATCTGTTGTTTGATCTCAACTCTACCACAGTGCCAGCACAGATGCACTAACCACCCTGCTGCAAAATGGTCCCCAGCACCTGAGGGTAGGGTGGGGAGTCAGAGAGGTTGTCACAGTGATAACTTGGAACAAAAGCCCCAAAGGTACCAGATTGTATCTCACTGAGCAAAGTATCTGATGCTCACCAGTCCCTGAGGCCCCTGCCCTCTGCCCAACTCCCCGATTTCTTCCCGGTTGAATTTTCATCCATCCCCTACCAAAAGTCCCCAGTTTCTCTTACCTTAATTTTCCGTCATCAGCTGAGATACAGCAAGATGCAGTTGCCCAAGCTATGGCTAGGCAGAGGTGCGTCTTTATGGCCAGAGCTCTCTGGCTTCCTTTGGAGCAGCTCAGGGCTTGCAGAAGCAGGGGCTGAGAATTTTGTACACTCCCCTCGCTGCTTTCTGAAGCTCTACAGTGTTATGGGAGACATTTCCTGCTAGCTATGTATTAAAAATGCAGAAAATGCACTCCAACAAGTCAATCGGGTTGGGTGCCTGTAAGAATGAGGAAAATAGGTAACTCTTTTTTTATTTATTTATTTTTGCATTAAAAAAGTACTTAGTGATACTGTCTCTTAAAATAGGTGACCAAATGTTTGTCTGGAAACCACACAGAGAGTCAATAACACCTGAAACATCAGTTGTGGGGCTGGGATAAAGCTGATGTCACTTTGATTCTCAGAAATTGAGAGATTCAGTTTAATTCATCACTAATTTCTCCCTTTTCCTCAGTGATAAGAGATGGGGAGCCCAGAATCCTAGGATTCTGGACTCATCACAGGTTTCCTGGACCCCAAAGGGAGTCAGGATGTCTCTGAACCTGCAATAGACAAAGCTGTTCTGGGACTCCAGCTGGATGTTTGGAGCAGGGCAGGTCCCAAGCCTCATTTTGAAAAATCTTCAATATTACTCCAGGAAATGTCACCATCATTCAAGCCCCAAAACCTTTGCTCCCCCAATTCTCTTTTCAGCAATATTAATTTAACAAATAGCTGTTAAATACCTACTATGTGGCACTATTCTGGGAGTTCTGTTCTATAGTGAACAAAACAGACCACACATCCTTGCTTTCATGGAATAAATACACACACGCTATGTTTTTGTGTGTATATATACAAAGGCTGTCCAGAAAAAGTCCAACCATAAATGCCTCTGTTTTTCATATTACATGACTGGATACTTTCCAGACAGCTCTCATATACATGAGCATATTATATGGTAATAAGTACTACAAAGAGAAATTAATGAGGAAAATTCAGCCAAAAGGAGGAATAGGGTGTGCCAGGTTGAGTTGCTAATTTATATAGGATGATCAAGAAAGGATTTTCTGATAAGGTGAAATTTGAGCAGAACCCTAAGGAAAAAAAATAACAACAAACACGTTGACACCTGTTGTCCTGATATTTGAGGGAACACCAAATGCAAAAGATGAGATCATGCTTGGTTTGTTCACAGAAGGGTGAGGAAGCCAGTGTGGTTGAAGAGAGGGAGTTAAGGGGGGAAATGGGGGCCACATCACATAGAGCCTCATCAGCCATACTAAGGCATTCTCCTTTTCCTCTAAGTAATAAAAAAAATTCCTTCTAGGCCTCTCAGATCTCAGTTCAAACATTATTTCCAGATGAAGTCAGGGATCCTTATCAGAAGCTCTCCTAGTACCAGATATTGATTAATTACCGTTGCAGTTGTACATTTATTTATGTAAATACTTCAATAATTTCTCTCTCCACCACTACTCATTCATTCACTCATTCATTCATTTTTTTTTAAGTTTTTTGTTTTTTTTTTTAATTCATTTTTATTGTTAGACTCATTCATTCATTTTTAAAAGTCATTGATCCATCTAAGAAGAGATGACAGTAGTCAGTAGGACGAGTACTCTGAGTTGGAGATATATGAGATTTGAGGGCTGATGGTATATAGATAGCTATTAAAACCTTGCGCTCTGACTCACCCAGGGAGAGTAGAGAGTGAGACATAAAGAAGAACTAAGACCAACTTTTCTGTAACCACAGCATTTACTGGCCAGGTGGAAGTGATTAGCCAGTAAATGTTAATGAGAAAAAAATGGGCAAGGAGGTGGGGCAAAAATCGGGAGACTATTCGTATCTTAAAATTCAAAAAGATGTTTCATGATGGTCACATGGATCAAATGCTACTGAAAAGGGGAAAAATCTGATGTCTGCTGGATTCAGTAACATGTGTGTCATAAGTAACCTTACTAAGAGATGTTTGCTGGAGTGTGAGGGCAGAGGCAGATTAAAGTGGGATGGGAGAAAAGCAAAGTACTGTATTTTTTCCATGTATACGATGATACTTCTCTCTAAAATGGTTAGACCAAAAATTGGGTATCATCTTATAAACAGGAGTAACCGATTAATAATGATTTCTTAATGTTGGGTTAGAAAATTAGGGGTCAAAAAAAAGAAAAAGAAAAGTAGGGATCATTTTATACTTGGGGACATCTTATACATGGGAAAATATGGTACTAGCAATGTGGAGAGTACTTTGAAGGAATTTGGAGATGAAGGAGAGTGAAAAGACAGGACAAGTTGTGGGAGTGGGAATATGAAGTGTCAAATGAGTTTGCTTTTCCTTTTTCTTAAAGGGATAGATTTTGACATGGCTAAAAATCAATGGAAAGAATCCAGTTAAGAGCAAGAGGTTGAATATTCGTGTATTTAAAAAAGAAGGCATTGTTAATAATATAAAATTCTGGAGAAAGCAACAGGAGAGGATGGATCAAAGTTCAGGTGGAAGAATTGACTTTGTTTTTTTTTTTTTCAATTTTTTGTTATTTTTCAATTAAATTTAACAAACAATATTGTATTAGTTTCAGGGGTACAACGTAGTGATGAAATATTTATATAACTTACGAAGTCGTCACCCCAGTAAGTTTGGTACCCATCTGACACCATACATAGTTTTAAAAATATTATTGATTACATGCCCAGAATTGTCTTAAATAGGAGGAAGGACTGCTCTGTTGTAGAAGGAGGTAAGGGGCATAGGATGGGCACAGACATATGAAGTTTATAATCTTGGTACCAATGGTAGCTATTTATTTACTTATTTTTAGTGCTAAGAGAATTATATTAGGAGGGAAGAAATCTTGGTTCTTGTATAGGATATTCCCCTAAAAAGATTCACAAACTTCGGGAAGTTATTTCTCACTTCTTTGCTCATTTTTAAAGTGAGACTGCTCTGTATTAGATGATATTTAAGGTTTTTTACAACTGTGATATTCTAAGCAAATCAAGAGAATGGGAAATTTTAAATGGTAGAAAGTTAACAACCTATAATGTTCATTTTTATTATTTTCAAATGCAAGTGCTCACGTTCAGTTTAAGGTGATGGACTGAGTCAATATATTTAATCTCATTTTTCTTCCAAAACCCCACTAAAATTCCAGAAGAAATATAAAAATAAGAAGGAAAAATTTCAGAGCAGTACTACAAAACCAGAAAAGGTATCAGCAGCAGACTAGAGAAACATAATGGCTGATAGTTATTCAGTGCTTTCAATGGGCCAGCTACTGCTTTAAATAATTCACATGTATTAAACCACTTAAATAATTCTACCAAACAGGTACTATTTATTTTATTTTATTTTATTTTTTTTTGCTTTTTGGTATGTGGGTAGTTCCCTGACTAGGAATCGAACCCAGGCCGCAGCGCTGACAGCGCCAGTACCGAAGCCTTAAGCCACTACACCATCAGGGAACTCCCCCAAACAGGTAATATTTTTATCCAATGTTAAAAATGAGTAAATAGAATCACAGAGAGTTTAAGAACTTGTCCAAACCAGCAGTCTGATGCTAGAGTCTGTACATTAAATTACTGCTATGTAACCTTTCAGAAACAATAAGACATTTCTGTAAGTTATAATTTGAAACCCACACCCTGCTAACACAGGAATAAGAGAAGGATATTGGAGAAATTATTATGAATCTTCCAAGTAAAGCTCAAGAAAAAGCTCAGAATTAGTAGGGGCTAGGAGCTAGAGTGCCGTGGAGCAGAAATCAGAGAATTTACTTAAGGGTCTGCCAAAGAACTAGGTCACTATCCAACTCTATGCACAGTGAGAACCTCTTTCTCAATAAAATACTTCTTGTGCACAGAGACAGAGCCTGGTACAGACTTTGTCATTGGAGAGAGAAGTAGGGAGTGCCCAGGTAATTTGGAAATTGCCATAAGGATATGGAGACAAAAGGCATCTTGGCACAGCAGTTAAATCCTCTAACACTCTATACATTTAATGAGATACTTTCCCAACCTCTGACTTCAATCTGTTCCCTATCCATGCTTCACTCTTGTTTGCACACCCCCAACCACCCACCTGCCCAATTCTGTCACATTAAAAAAGAGCCTGTCAGGTGAATAAGGACCTTTACAACTGCTGAGGTACCAAAATGTAGCAATCAAATCCTTCATATAAATGGCCAGTCACTAGATATTTAAGGAAACCAAGAGCATGATAGAGAAACACTAGGATGAATAAGCAAACCAACTTTTGAGGGAAAAGTTAATGTGAAAAAATGTTTAAAATTTCTAATTAGTATCTTGAGAGCTATCCAAGAGAATATTGCATCCATAGATCAAAATGAGTCTGTTATGAAAGGTAAGTAATCAGAGAATAAGATCAGGTTGCTACAAATTGAAAACAATTGCTGAAATATAATAGGTAAATAGCAACGGACATAACTAGAAAACTGTCTAGGTACCTTGGCAGCCCAAGACATGAAAGGTCAGTGGGCTATAAAGTACAAATGAAAATTTCACATTTTTAAAGATTTCAAATCAGTTGGGAACAATGGATTAATCAACTCATGGCATCAAGATAATTGGCTATTTACTTGGCAATAATCAACCTAAAGGCTTATTTTAAACCACAGTTTTCCCCTTTCTCACCCACTTCATTTTCTCCATCTCTACTGACTCATTTCTCTCATCATTCAAATAAGGCCAAGTCAGTCCCATTTTTAACAACCCAACCACCTCCAATTCCATTCCTCTGTTGCCCTTTGCAGCAACACTTCTTGAACTTGTTCACAGAAGGTCACTGTATCTACTTCTCATCTTTCCTTTCACTCCTAAACCCACTCCAGCAAGGGCTTCCATTTTCACTATTCTGATGTATCTGCCCTTGTCAAAGTTACAATAACTTCAGTGTTACTAAAGCCGATGACATCTCTCTGTCTTCATCCTACTCAACCGTGTAGGGGCATTTAGCAGGATTGATCACTCCCTTTTACTCTTCATTCTTTTGGCTTCTTCCATGGCACCACTCTCTCCTGTGTTTCTGACTTCACTGGCTCCTTCTTTCTAATCTCCTTGGTTCAATTTCAAAATCTTGGATTGCCTCAGGGATTCACTAGCTCTGGGCTCTCTCCTTTGATTCTATAATCTCTCCTTTGATTATCTCAGCCCTAGAGTTTTAAATATCTTCTTTGAAATTATGACTCATAGATTTACATCGCCAACCCAGACCTCTCCTCTAATAGGCATCTCAAACCTACTATGTCTAAAACTGAGCTCTTCATTCCCCCACCCCAATTTGTTTCTTATGTTTTATGCAAAGGTAAATATTATGAGGATTAAAGATAGAAACATACAAAATAAACTATTAAACTAAAAGAATAAATAGAAACATACGCAAGGTTGGACAATTATTTCACGAGCTCATCCTAGCAGAAGTGCTACATACCTCGTTGCTAACTCTCATTATGGTCACCTTTGAAGTACTCCCCTTGGGAAGCTATGCACCGATGCCAGTGCCTAGTCCACCTTTCAAAGCATTTTTGAAATTCTTTTTCTGAAATGGTCATCAGAGCTGTTGTCATACCCCAACATAAAGTTACAAGAGAATGTGCGGACTGACAGAAATATCTCGCAAGGCCTATAACAAATGGTTATTATCTATAATATCAAAATAACTTTAAGAAATCATTGAGAAAAGGCAACAGAGCCAATATAAAACTTGAAAAAGTCTATGAATAACCAAATGAAAGTGAAAGAAATGCGAATAGTCAGTAAATATTTGAACCCGCTGCTTACCTTCATTTAGTT
The DNA here is from genome assembly GCA_004026885.1 of Lyroderma lyra. NCBI lineage: Eukaryota > Metazoa > Chordata > Mammalia > Chiroptera > Megadermatidae > Lyroderma > Lyroderma lyra. The sequence goes on from PVJL010008339.1 coordinate 10,923, forward strand.
ATTAGGGAAATACAAATTCAAATTGGATGCCATTTTCAATTATCAGATTGGCAAAAATTTAAAAGACCAATAACACTAAGTATTAACAAAAATATGAGGAAACCAAACACTTACATGCTTGCTGTGAGTGGTGGTATGAGTTTAACATTTCTGGAGGGGAATTTGGCAGAATTGACCAATTTAAAATACACATGATTTATGATGCAGCAAACCTACTTTATGAAATTTATCTTAAAAATTACCAAAAGATGTTCAAATAAACTTTTTATAACAAAATAGCTACAAGTCAGCTATGACCTTTCAACGTAAACACCGATTCATCTGTACAAACCTTCACAGAGACTGATAACACTGTTGGTATTTGCTTCATTTAAAAAGAAAACTAAAACAAACTAAAGAATGTCAGTCTACAGAGAGGTACAGTAAAATCCTCTCTTATTTGGGTGGGTAAAGCCTGTGGCAATTAAATAAAGCAAAGATTTCCTCTGGAGGGGAAGGAGGCCTGGAGGTAGTGGGTTAAAAAAATGTTGTAAACAAGCTTTCAGTAGTGTGGTGGTAAGGCATAGTGGGAGGGGAGGCATTCTGTAGTTCTGTGTAGTCTTTTACTGATGCCTTGCCTCTGGAATGTGAACTTCACAGTTGTTTCTCAGGCTCTTTTCCCTCCCTGCTTAGGTGGAACAAGATAGCTAGAGGAGGCTGAAGTTGGGTATCTCCCTTCCCCCAGATCAGTTAGGCTCTGATAATGTCCCACCAGTTTAGGCTCCAATTAACTAGTTTCTCTTGAGGGTAGGCTGTGAAAGCAGAGTGTTCTGATATATTTCAGAATGATTCTCCCTGCACCTGCCGGAAACACAGGGGGATTTTTTTCAGATATACAAGGGCTGTCTGGAAAAATATCCAGCCATAAATGCCTCTATTTTTCATATTACATGGCTGAATGCTTTCCAGATAGCACTTGTACACTGTGAGAACCTGGTCAAGCTGCTGGAGGGAAACTCACAAAACTGTGGAGACTCACTTATGACTGGATCCCCCCTGGAGTTTTTTCTCTCTGACATTTTCTTTAACCAGCTTCCAGCAATTTGTCAATTATACTTTAGGTTTTCCTGACCTGGCATTGCTTCCCTCAGAAGCATCTGCTCCAGAAAATTGTGATTCTCTGTATTCATATGTCAGTCTCTTCAGTTTGAGGGTAGCAGTTTGTCTTGTGATAAGCCTTATAAGAAATGTTAAAAGCAGTTCTTTAGAGAAAAGGAAGATGGTATTGGTCAGAAACTCATATCAACATAAAGAGTATTGGAAAAGGAATAAGTTAAAAGAATCTTTCTTTTAACTTCATGTTCTCCTTCAGAATTTGCTCCATTCTCTGTTTTCCTTCTTAACAAGAGTCCTCAAAAAATTGGCCTATAGTTGCTGTCTCCACATTCTCACTTCCCCTTCTCTTCTTACCATGCTCCCCATTTGAGCACTCTGCTGAAATGGCTCTTTTCAAAGATAAGACCACCTCCAATTTGCCAAATATAATGGTCAATTCTCTGTACTCATCTTTACCTCACAGCAGCATTTGGCACAGTTGATCACTCCTGCCTTCCTGAAATAATTTTTTCTCTTGGCATCCAGAAACACATAGCTCCTCTTTTTCGTCCCATATCATTGGCCACTCAATCTCTTTTTTTCTGGCCCCTCCTATTCTGTCTCACCTCCAAATGCTCACATGCCTGAGGGCTAATCTGGTCCTCTCCTTTCTCTAAAGTCTCTCCTGAGGGGTCCTCATCCAGTTTCTTGTTTTAAATATCATCTATATGCTGATGATATTTTACCATTCAGCTCTGACTTCACCCTTGAGTTTTACATTCATTTATCAAGTTGCCTATTTAACATATCATTGTAGATATCATATAGACATCTCAAACTTAATATGGCCCCCAAGAGAGATTAACTTTACCTGTGAGCCTTGTATTTCAAAATCTTGTCTCATTGGTTTTATATTACAGATAACTACTCCCCTTCCCTTGCCCTAATTGAGTTCTGCACATTCTTCCAACAATGTGGAGCTCCTCACAGAATATAACATATTCATGATGGTTATTCCCAACACTGAAAAATATTTGGCCTATTATGTGTCAGTCACTTCCAGGCACTGGAGAGACAGCAGAGACTAGGAGCAAGCCTTGGCTATTATAAAGTTTGTATGTTGCCAGGGTGGTGGAAGGATGGGTTTTGGGGACAAATAAGCAAATAAAATAATCTATTGCTGTGAAGAGGGTTCAATAGTAAGGGGAAAGAGGCAGGTAGTCAGGGTTCCTAAGCAGGTGATACTTAAGCAGACTGAAGAACGAGAAATAGCCATCTAGGTTGGCTAAAGAGCATCCCAGGCTGAGGCACATGGAAAGATCCTGAAGTAGGGGTGAGAAACCAAGATAATGAGAGCGTGACTGAAGAGTGGTGTGCCAGGGAGAGCTCTGAAACAGCTCTGGAGAGGCAGGCAGGGCAAGATCATTCAAAGCTTTGTGAGTAGGCCATAGTAAGAAGTTTAAATTCTATTCTAAGTGCTGCTGGAGCATTTTAATAGAAAGCTATCAGGGAGTTTTAGGTGTGGCATTTTAAAATTGCCCTGGCCCTCCTATAAGAAATTACTTGGAAGTGGACAAGAGTGCAAATGGGGAGTCCAGCTTTGAAGCTCTTTGGGAGATAATAGTGGCTTCTATTACTGTGGTGAAAGTGCACATGGGGAGAAGTATTCAGATTTTTTAAAGATTTTTTTTAAAATTTATTTTTATTGTTAGACTTATTGGGGTGACATCTGTTAGCAATGATTACATAGGTTTCAGGCATACAATTCTACAGTGCATTGTCAACTTGTTGTATAGTAAGTTCACCACCTAATGTGACTTCTCTTTCCATCACCTTATATTTAGCTACCCCTTCCCTCCTCTCCCACCCCCTCCCCTTTCTCCCATCCCTGACCCACTAGTCCCCAAATAAACATTAAACTATTGATTGTGTCCATGGGTTGTTTGTTTCTTCATTTCTTTTTTTCTTTGTTGTTTTCAGTTTTATATTCCACTTATTAGTGAAGTCACACAGTTTTTGGTTTTTTCTGTCTTGCTTATTTTGCTAAGCATGATGATCTCCAGCTCCATCCATTTTGTTGCAAATGGCAATATTTCATCTTTTCTTATAGCTGAGTAACTTTCCACTGTGTATATGTACCACAATTTCTTTATCCAGTCATCTGTCGAAGTGCACTTTGGTCGTTTCCATGTTTTGGCCACTGTGAACAGCGCTGCGATGAACATTGGGGTACATAAGTCATTGCGGACAAAGGTTTTCAAGTTTTTTGGGTAGATCCCCAGAAGGGGGATTGCTGGGTCAAATGGTAATTCCATTCCCAATTTTCTGAGGAACCTCCACACTGTCTTCCACAGTGGTTGTACCAACTTGCTCTCCCACCAGAAGTGTGCACATCCTCTCCAGCACTTGTTATTCCTTGTCTTGTTAATAATAGCCATTCTAACAGGTGTGAGGTAGGATCTCATTGTGCATTTCCCTGATAGCTTGTTGGGAGCCATGCAGGCTGGCTTTAGGGAAGCATAACTTAGTTTGCTTCTTGTAGTGTTCCTTTCTGTGCCTGGAGGGTGCGTACTGCTCACTAGGAATCTGGCTGATAAGGCCAGTTCCTTGGGAGACTCTAAAGAAAGAAGACTATCTGGGTACTTGGAAGAAATGCCTTGGGAAACTGACTCCCTCTCGTTTACTCTGACCTTCAAGTTAGCTGGCAGAGAGTCAGGGATGGTTTATGATTTGTCCTTGAGTGAAAATAATACATGTTTGTTTCTGCTGTACTGCACTGCGCTGTAGGGATATAAATTGGGGAGGAAAAATAAACTTGGGGCTGGTTGCTAAGAATGCTTCCAATCCTCCTGGACCCTCTTTGTCTCTTTCTCTGTTTCCTTAAACCTCGCCCCCCACTTCAAGTGCCGTTCTCTGGAACGCCGAGGCAAGACCCCGGCAGAGTTGGTGCCCGAACAGGGACCTGAATACTGGGGATCAGGTGAAGGTCACCGCGGGAAAAAAGTCGTATGTACGGGTAAGTGGTGCGTGGTGAGAAAAGATTGGGAGTGATAGTAATAAAGATGGGTCCATGAAATAGTAAGCAGTTGTACACCCATCTCCTACTGAACCTCCTCAAGGCCAGGGGAGCGAAGTTAGGAAAACCCCAGTTAGAAAAGTTTCTAGATTTTATAGAAAATATTTGTCCCTGGTTTCCAGAAGAGGGGACTGTAAGTGTAAAAACTTGGGAAGAAGTGCGGGTCCGCTTACAAGGTTACTTTGAAGCTCATGGACTTGGAAAAATTCCAGTAGATACTTTTGTTTTATGGACTCTAATTAGAGATAGCTTGGATCCCAGACATGAGGGTATGCGGGGTAGGAAGAGGAGGAAGAGTCAGGATCGCGACCTGACCCTGTAGCTCCAACTGCCCCTTCCCCATCTGCTCTCTCGCTCTAGCTCTATGAGAAAGTTGTCCCTGATGAGGAGCTGGATCCTCAGGATGAGGAAGACTTAGAGGAAGAAGCAGCTAGGTATCATGACCCTGATTTAGATGATCCTCAGTTGTTTTTAACCCAAGAAAATTCAAAACAAGATTCACCTAAAATTGAAAGTAACCTAGAACAGCCAACAGCAAAAGCGGGGGAAAAGCCTGAGTCGTGGAACCCCCTGGAAGCTGTGTCAGATGTGGGCAAATGGGCCATCAACTTAAACAATGTCCTAAAAGACAAGCTGAGGCTTCTCAGCAGGGACGGCAAACTGTCCTTTGTCCTAGATGTAAGAGAGGAAGACATTGGGCCAGTGAATGCAAATCTAAATGAGATGCCTCAGGAAATCCCCTTGTGCAGGGAAACTGGAGGAGAGACCACTAAACATGTTATAACGCACTGCTTAAAATGCCTTTCTGCTATGGGAGTTCCTCAAATTTTAAAAACTGACAATGGGTCTGGCTATACTAGTCAGGCGTTTCAAAAATTTTGTACAAATTTTCTGATTACTCATAAAACTGGAATTCCTTATAACCCTCAGGGACAAGGTATTGTTGAAATAGCTCATGGCTCCCTGAAGGTTCAATTAGAAAAAATAAAAAAGGGGGAGTTATACCCCGTGTCACCTCAGAATGATTTATTTTAAAATTTTTAACATTTGATGCTCATGGACGCTCCGCAGCAGAGCGATTTTAGCACCCCACCACACAGAGCACATATGCTCAAGTGAGATGGAAGGATCCACTCACGGGTGCGTGGAATGGCCCCGACCCAGTGCTGATCTGGGGAAGAGGGCATGTTTGTGTTTTTCCACAGAATGCAGACAGCACCAGGTGGCTCCTGGAGAAGCTGGTCCGCTTCACAGAAAACTCTCAGACACACTATGATGCTCCTGCTGTTGATGCTGATGGACTGTACCCCATGGCACCAGGGGACATGTATTGGGTCTACGTACTGGATAAATTGGCCTGTTCCTCAGTCACATTCGCCTTGTGGCAGAAAATTGGGACTAGAGATTGGACTACCACTGTTAAAACTGTTAATGTATCTGCTTGTGTTCCTTCCCCTTATGTACTTTTGACTGGGAATATTATTATCCACTTTGAGGGAAATCGGTTTAATGTATCTTGTTCTAATTGTAATCTGACAAATTGTGTTTCTCGGGTCCCACTCGGAACCCGTATTTTGATTCTTAATCAACCATCCTTTGTTATGCTTCCTGTTAATGTTTCTGGACCTTGGTATACTGAAAGAAGTTTGCAGGTTTTTAAAGAAATTGAGTATGCTTTAAGTAGACCAAAAAGATTTATAGGACTTTTGGTTGCTGGAATAATGGCTTTAGTAACTATCATTGCAACTGCTGCCACTGCTGCTGTAGCTCTTTCACAAACTATTCAAAATGCACATTATGTTAATGATCTTTCTAAGAATGTTACTTTAGCTTTGGGAACTCAAGAAAACATAGATAAAAGATTAGAACAAAAAGTGAATGCTTTATATGACATGGTTCAATATTTGGAAAATGAAATTCAAAATATAAAGGTCAGATCTCATTTGGTATGTCATGCTGAATATCATTGGATATGTGTTACCCCTAAGATATATAATGATAGTCTGCATGAATGGAATAGAGTTCGTTTACATTTTCAGGGAATATGGCATAATGCTAATGAATCTCTGGACATACTTCGGCTTCATGATGAAATTAGAAATATGAGAGAAGCCGAACCCTTAAAATATGATGCAGCTCAAGTTGCCTCTAAGTTTGTTGAAATGATGAGAAATTCTTTGCCCTCTATGCCAAATATTATCCATTCTGTTATGGCATTTCTTGTATTGGGCCTTTGTGTCTGTGTAGTTCTGTGTCTACTCCCCATCCTCATTAAATGTTTCATTAGAAGGATGATAGATATTCAAGCCAACATCCACGAGATTAAGCTTAGGGCAATGCCTTAAGCTTGGCCGCCTGTTTTATTTCGCTCCACTCCCCCCAAACTTAGTGAAGGCAGGATAGTCAAAGACGGGTAAGATTTCCCTGGGAATAACCAACCTAAGACAGGGTTTCATCGTGAGATGATGAAATGCCAATGACGGGTAAGGTTATTACTTACAAGGGAAACGCCTAAGACAGGCACTGTCTTTTGCTCTAACCTGGGGTCACAGGTGTGTTTTATTAAATAAAAAAGGGGGAAATGTTGGGAGCCATGCAGGCTGGCTTTAGGGAAGCATAACTTAGTTTGCTTCTTGTAGTGTTCCTTTCTGCAATCGAGGGTGTGTACTGCTCACTGAGGAATGTGCCTGATAAGGCCAGTTCCTTGGGAGACACTAAAGAAAAAAGACTATCTGGGTACTTGGAAGAAATGCCTTGGTAAACTGACTCCCTCTTGTTTACTCTGACCTTCAAGTTAGCTGGCAGAGAGTCAGGGATGGTTTATGATTTGTCCTTGAGTAAGATAATGCATATTTGTTTCTGCTGTACTGCACTATGCTGTGGGGATATATTGGGGAGAAAAAATAAACTCGGGGCTGGTTGCTAAGAATGTTTCCAGTCCTCCCGGACCCTCTTTGTCTCTTTCTCTCTTTGTTTTCTTAAACCTCGCCCTCCAATTCAGGTACTGTTCACTGGAATGCCGAGGCAGGATCCCAGCAATAGCTAATGAGGATGAGCATTTTTTCATGTATCTGCTGTCCATTTGTATTTCTTCGTGGGAGAAGTGTCTGTTTAATTCTTCTGCTCACTTTTGAATTGGGTTGTTTGTTTTTTTGTTATTAAGTCTTATTAGTTCTTTATATATTTTAGATATTAGAACCTTATCTGATGCGTTATTTGTATTGTCTCCCATTCATTTGGCTGTCTCTTTGCTTTGTTGATGGTTTCTTTTGCTGTGCAGAAACTTTTTAGTTTGATATAGTCCCATTCATTTATTTGTGCTTTTACTTCTCTTGCCTTTGAGGTCAGGTTCATGAAGTCTTCCTTGAGTCCTAGGTCTATAAGTTTAGTATCGATGTTTCCTTCTATACAGTTTATAGTTTCAGGTCTGATATGAAGGTCTTTAAACCATTTTGAATTAATTTTTGGATATGGAGAGAGTTCACAGCTCAGGTTCATTCTTTTGCATATGTTTTTCCGGTTTTCCCAACACCACCTACTAAAGTGGCTGTCTTTTCCCCATTGTATGTTTTTCATTCCTTTATCAAAAATTATTTGTCCATAAATTTGTGGGTTTATTTCTGGGTTTTCAGTTCCATTCCATTGGTCTATATTTCTGTTTTTCTGCCAGTACCAAGTTGTTTTGACTATTGATGCTTTGTAATATAAATTGAAGTCAGGGAGTGTAATGCCACAAGCCTTATTCTTTTTACGTAGTATTGCTTTGGCAATTTGAGGTCTTTTATGGTTCCATAGAAATCTGATTATTCTTTTATGTATTTTATGAAAGTATGATTATGGGATTTTGATGGGTATTGAATTAAATGCTTACATTGCTTTGGGCAGAATGGTCATTTTAAAAATGTTAAGTCTTCTTATCCACGAACAGTGGATATTTTTCCATTTCTTAATGTCTGTTTCAATTTCTTTCAAAAGTGTCTTATAGTTCTCTGTGTATAAGTCTGTCACGTTCTTTGTTAAGTTAATTCCCGGGTATTTCATTCTTTTTGTTGTGATAGCAAAAGGAATTGACTCCTTCACTTCTTTTTCTGAGGACTTGTTTGTATATAAGATTATTGTTGATTTTTGAACATTGATTTTGTATCCTGTGACTTTACTGTATTCATTTATTGTTCCTAATAGATTTCTGGTGGAATCTTTGGATTTTTTATTTAAAGGATCACGTCATCTGCAAATAGTGACAATTTGACCTCTTGTTTCCCAATTTGGGTACCTTTGATTCCTTTCTCTTGCCTGATTGCTGTGGCTAGAACTTCCAGTACTATATTAAATAGCAGTGGTGACAGGGGGCATGCCTGTCTTGTTCCTGATTTTAGAGGAATAGGCTTCAGCTTTTCCCCATTCAGTATTATGAGAGCCGAGGGTTTGTCATATATGGCCTTTATTATGTTGAGATACTTTCCTTCTATACCTATTTTATTTAGTGTTTTGATCATAAATGGATGCTGTATCTTGTCGAAAGCTTTTTCTGCATCAATTGTAATGACCATATGGTCTTTATCTTTGATTTTGTTTATGTGGTGTATCACATTGATTGATTTTCATACGTTGAACCATCCTTGTGCTCCTGGGATGAATACCACTTGATCATGATGTATGATCTTTTTGATGCATTATTGTATTCTATTTGCTAATGTTTTTATTAGGATTTTTGCATCTGTGTTCATCAGAGATATTGGTGTATAATTTTCTTTTTTTGTGTTGTCTTTACCAGGCTTTGGTATTAGGGTAATATTAGCCTCATAGAATGAGTTAGAAAGTAATGCTTCTTCTTCAATTTTTTGGAAGAGTCTGAGGAGGATAGGTGTTAATTCTTCTTTGAATGTTTGGTAGAGCTCATTGGTGAGATCATCTGGTCCAGGGCTTTTTCCAGTAGGGAGATTATGAATAGTCATTTCAATCTCTTTGCTATTGATTGGTCTATTTAGATTATCCAATTTTTCTTGGTTCAGTCCAGGTAGGCTATGTGTTTCTTGAAACTTGTCGATTTCTTCTAGGTTGTTAAATTCAGTGGCATAAAGTCCATCATAATACTTTCTTATAATCCTTTGTATTTCTGTGGTATCAGTGGTAATTTCTCCCCTTTCATTTCTTATTTTGGATATTTGTGTCCTTTCCTTTTGTCTTTTGATTAGTCTACTCAGGGGTTTGTCAATTTTGTTGACTTTCTCAAAGAACCAGCTCTTTGTAATATTAATTTTTTCTATTGTCTTTCTGTTCTCTAATTGGTTTAGCTCTGTTTTACTTTTAATGATTTTTTTTTCCTTCTGCTGATTTTGGGTTTTGTCTGCTCTACTTTTTCCAGTTCTTTAAGATGGGATGGTAAGGTGTTTACTTGTGATTTTTTTTCTTGTTTCTTTTTTTTTTTTTGCTTTTTGGTATGTGGGCAGCACCCTGACTGGGAATCGAACCCAGGCCACAGCACTGACAGCGCCAGCGCCGAAGCCTTAAGCCACTACACCATCAGGGAACTCCCTCTTGTTTCTTAAGATAGGCCTGTAGTGATATAAATTTCCCTCTTATTACCGCTTTTGCTGTGTCCCAGTATTTCTGATACGTTGTATTTTCATTGTCATTAGTTTCTATATATTTTTTAATCTTGTCTTTTATTTGTTCTTTTACCCAGTCATTTTTAAATAAGCTGTTATTTAATCTCCATGTATATATGGTTTTTTTCTGCTTTGCTTTTACAGTTGATCTCCAATTTCAAAGTTTGTGGTCTGAGAATACACTTGGTATGATTTTGATCTTCTTGAACTTGCTGAGGCTACTTTTGTGTCCCAGCATGTGGTCTATTCTTTAGAATGTTCCATGTGCATTAGAAAAGAAGGTGTAGTCTCTTTTTGCTGGATGAAGTGTCCTGTAAATGTCAATTATGTCCAATTGCTGTAATGTGTCATTTAGAGCTGATATTTCCTTATTTATTTTCTGTTTGGATGATCTGTCCATGGCTGTTATCAGTTTGTTTAAGTGTCCTATGTTGAATGTTCATTTATCAGATTCTCCTTTCAAATCTGTTAGTAGTTTTCTTGTATATTTTGGTACTTCCTGGTTGGGAGCACATATATTAACTAATGCCAAGTCTTCTTGTTGTTGTATTGTGCCTTTTATCATTATGTAATGTCCATCTTTGTCTTTTACTATCTTTTTGAACCTGAAATTTATTTCATCTGATATCAGTATGTCAACTCCTGATTTTTGCTGGTTACCATTTGCTTGGAGTATTGCTTCCCATCCTTTCACTCTGAGTCTGAGTTTGTCCTTATGGCTGAGGTGTGTTTCTTGGAGACAGCATATGGATGGGTTCTGTTTTTTAATCCAGTCTGCTACTCTGTGTCTTTTTATTAGTGAGTTCAGTCCATTAACATTTGGAGTGATGATCGATATGTGAGTATTTCCTGTGGCCATTACTTATTTCTTTCTTTGTTTTTGTTTTATTTTTGTTTCTTTCTTTTTGCCCCAACTTTACTTCATTTTTCATGGTGTTTTGTTTCAGGTCCAAGAGCCTCCTTCAGTATTTCTTGGAGTGCCAGCCTTTTAGTGGCACATTCCCTCAGCTTCTGTGTGTCTGAGAAGGTGTTTATTCCACCTTCATATCTGAAGGATAATTTGGTGGATAATTTATTCTTGGCTGGAAGTTTCTCGCTTTTAAAGTTTTGAATATTCGATTCCACTCCCTCCTGGCTTGTAGAGTTTCTGCTGAGAAGTCTCGTGCCAGCCTGATGGGTTTTCCTCTAAAGGTTATAGTTCTTTTTTCCCTGAATGCCTTGAGAATTGTTCCTTTGTCTTTAGTTTTGGACATCTTCAGTACCATGTATCTTGGAGAAGATCTGCTAGGGTCCAGGTATCTAGGGGACCTGTTTTCTTCTTGAACTTGGGGTTCCAGATCTTTTCATAGGTTTGGAAAGTTCTCATCTACTATTTGTTTGAGTATGCTCTTTGTAGAATGTTCTGCCCCTTCTTCTAATCCTATTGTCCTGATGTTGTTTTGTCTCATTGAGTCGCATAGTTCTTGCAGAGTTTTTACAATCCTTTTGGTTCTGTATTCCCTCTCTTCCTCTTTCTGAGCTGTTTCCATGTTCTGATCTTCAAAACACTAATTCTTTCTTCCATCTGGTTGGCCCTGTTTCCTCTGGCAGTTATTTCGTTTCTCACTTCTTTTATTCTATTATTTATCTGACATTTCCATCTCGATCTTCCTTATGTTTTGAATTTCTTTGTTAAATTGTTCCTTTTGTTCGTGGATTTCCTTTTTTATGTTGTTCATCTCAGCTACGGTGTTCTGCCAGTATGTTTTCATTTCTCTCAGAGCCTTTAGAATGGCTACTTTAAATTCTCTGTCGCTTAGTTCAGAAATTTCTCGTTCTATGAAGCTGACTTCTGGATAAATTTCATTTTGTTTTTGAGCTGTTTCAGTTTTTAAGGAATTCATCCTGTCTTATGGTTCTTCTTCTTTGACATGAGGGCGTTATGCTCAGCAGAGCTCAGGAGCCCTAATTAGTACTTTTGTGGTGTCTTGCTGTAGGGCAGACACTAGGTGGCTCTGGGGGCCAAGTTTTGAGAGAGAGGGGGTTGTTTATTTCTTATTTCTAGTCTCCTGCCATGTTTGGAGGTGGTGCGCATCTATCCGGTGTCCCTCTACTTCCTGCAGTTAATTAGTTGGTTTGGGACGCTGTAGAAGAGGGGAGAGGCCAACAAAAAGTGTGCTGGGGCAGCTCCACCTCCTGCCCTATGCTAGGGAAGCTGGGTGATGTGGCCAAGGCTGTTCTTGCTGGCGGGGCAAATGCTATCAAATATGCCTGTCTTCCCACACCTGCTCCAGCAACTAGCAATTGGGGCAGAGTCTGCAGGCTTGCACTGCTTATAGTCCCCAGGGACACACGTGCAGGTGCGCACACCACAAGTCCAGAGCTGTGGGCCTGACCTCAGGCAGTATGAAGGCAGCCAGCTCGCCTCTGCAGTGGTTTGGGAACAGGAACGACAGCTCTGCATAGGAGCCATGCGTGCTTGTGCTGTTGGTCACGAGGGTGCCGGGAGCCAAGGTGCCATCTCTGGGGATCCACCTCAGCCTGCACCCATTCAGAGTCCTTGCTTAGCCCTCCTGCCACTCAGAAGTTTCAGAGACTGGCTCCCAAACTCTGTCCCCAACACGTTACCCCAACACCCGGCTCCCCCACAGTCTCTCACCGTTCTGCCACTTTGCTGGTTTTTACTCCTGTTGTCTCTTGGTCTTTCCATTCCCATGCACTGTGCTGCTCCTGGATAGTCAGCAGCAATGGAGTCCTGTTGTGATCTGTCTCTGTTCCCTCCCCTCTCTCCCGCTTCCCCTCTTCTCTCAACCTTCAGGTGTTCACTTGCTATGAGTGGATTTCTCAGCTGTTGTTGTGTCACTCATGATCCTCTTTCTTGGCTCCTGGATGGCTGTTCAATTGTAATTTCTGGGAGAGGCTTTAGGGACCTCCTCTCCAGTCACCATCTTGCCCTTCCTCAAAAGTATTCAGATTTTGGTTGTTTTCGGAGTTAGAATCAACAGGGTTTGGGCTGGGAAGTGAGAAAGAATGAGAAATAAAAAATGATTCCTAGATTTTTTGTTTGGACCATTAGGCTGCTGCACTGGGAACACTGGCAAAAGGAAGAACAAAATTATTTACTTTGATATTTTTAAGTCATCAAGAACAATAATGAGATAATGATTAAGCAAACAAAACCTTTTCAAATGAATGAATGGGAGTGTGCCAGTGTATCCACAGGATAAATGCATTCATTTGCAAATATTTATTGAGCCTATTATGTGCCAGGCAATGTTCTAGGCTGTCGAAGTGGTACTGCTGGATCAATGCCACATTTATTTTTCTTTTTTTGGCTGCCTGATCTCAACTTAGATTACAACTGCCATTTGAGGAGGGCCTATACTTAATGCTATCTTTATTCTCACTGTCCCAACTCATCCAGCATATTTTGGGCACACACTAGCCCAATTTATTCTTGGTAATTGACTGAATCAAATTACAATAAAAAGATTCCATAGTAAGTGTAAATAAACTAAATCAATAGTCTAAGACTACTAATATCCATATGGTAATATTCCCAGAAAAAGATGATAGAAAAGTATTGAATGACAAATTTTTTACCCCAATATATAATTTCTTAAGAATCACCTAAAATCCAAAGCTTCTACTGTTTAATTAAAAGGTGGTATAAAAATAAGGAAAAGAAAAATACGTCACTCTTTTTCATCTTGCAAAATGGTGGGTGAAAAAGCTGAGAAGCTGGACACTAAGGAGAAGAAACCTGCAGCCAAGAAGGCTGATGCTGGTGGCAAGGTTAAGAAGGGTAATCCCAAGGCCAAAACTCCTAAGAAGGGGAAGCCCTGCTGCAGCTGAAAATCCTGCGCTAATCAGAACAATCGGTAGTTATTCCTGATCAGCTATGTATTCCTGAAAGAGAAGAAATAAGAGGAAGTATTCAGCAGCTAAATCCAGGATTGAAAGGAAAAAAAAAGGAGAAGGTTTTTGCTACTGTTGCAAAACCAGTTGGTGGCAACAAGAATGGAGGCACCCGAGAGGTCAAACTTCGCAAAATGCCTACATATTATCCTATTGAAGATGTGACTTGAAAGCTGTTAGGCCATAGCAATAAACTCTTCAATCAGCATGTCAGAAAACTTCAGGGCAGCATTACTCCTAGGACCATTCTGATCATCCTCACTGAGCATCATAGAGGCAAGATGGTGATTTTACCAAAGCAACTGAAAAGTGGCTTGCTACTTGTGACTGGACCTCTGGCTCTCATTTGTTTTACTTTACATAAAACACACCAGAAATTTGTCATCGCCACCTCCACCAAAATTGATATCAGTGGTATGAAAACCCCATACATCTCACTGATGCTTACTTTAAGAATAAGTTGTGGAAGCCTAGACACCAGGAGCGTAAGATCTTCTATGCAGAGAAACAGATTGTCAGTCTTTGAGAGAAGACTTTGCTGCCTTGCACAACCCAGTGACCACACACCAAGAACAGTGTCTATCACAGGGCAGTAATCAAGAAATGTTTGTTGAGTGAATAACAGAGGAATAATCTCCTGGTGGAAAATTTTATACATATGTTAGAGTAGCTCTCCAGGTCTTCGAGAGAAAGTAGTCAATTTTCTATATATTATTTCAAGTATTCAGATAGATCACCAAATTCCCAGGATTTGACACCTTTTATGGGCTTGACAAATGCTTGTGGAATGAATATGAAAATGAAATTAACAATCATTACAAGGAACATAATATTGTTGCAACAGTGCAATGTATATGAATTATTTATTTGGATATTAGCCCCTTATCAGAGACATTGTTTGCAAATATTTTCTCCCATTCAATTGGTTATCTCTTTGCCTTTATTTATTTTGTTTTTGGTGGGGGTGGTTCCCTGGCTGGGAATCAACCCAGGCCACAGCATTGAGAGTGCTGAAACCTAGCCACTATACCACCAGGGAACCCCTATCTTCGCTTTGTTGATGGTTTCTTTTGCTGTGCAGAAGGTTTTTAGTTTGACATAGTCCCATTCACTTATTTTTGCTTTTACTTCCCTTGCCTTTGAGGTTAGGTTCATAAAGTCCTCCCTACACCCAAGGTCTATAAGTTTTGTGGTGATGTTTTCTTGCATACAGTTTATTGTTTTGGGCCTTATGTGGAGGTCTTAATCCATTTTGAGTTAATTAAGATGAAATAGGGCGAGTTATGACAACATGGATATACCTTGAGACTATCATTTAAAGCAAAATAAGCCAGACAGAAAACATCAAGAACCATATGATTTCACTCATTTGTGGGATGCAAAGCTGAAAGCAACAAAGCAACAAAAAGTCATGAACTATTTATTTGGGAGGGAGGTAGTGCAGGATAGAGCCAGTTATGGGTTCAAGTCTTCATTCTGCCAATTCCTAAGCAGGTGCAAGTTTCTTAATTTTGAGCTTCAGTCCCTTGTAAAATAGGGCTATTAATGAAGGGTGTTATGATGAACAAATGAATGGATGTACTCTGAGTCCTAGGTGTTCAAGCTCTTCTGTTTTTATTTTTTCCTTTTTCCCCCAAAAAGATTACATGTTCTAGGAAGAAAACTTGAGAAACTTTCCAAAGCACAAACCACAAATTCCCCAGTCACCTGTAAATGCACTGCTTAGATTCACCCAAATGTTATCAGGCATACCACCTTCCCACACTTTTATTCTACACATAATAGTCATACATACATGTAATTTGAAAAATAGAATCATACAGCACACACAATAAAATTACAAATTTTCAAAAAAAAAAAAGAGAACTATCACATTTTCAAACTTTAGAAATAGTTGAACCTAGAAATTTTTACATTAAGGTGTTGCAGGTTTATCATAATTATTTAAGTCCAATTTCTGTGAGAAAACTGGAAATGGCAAATCAAAAATACTTTATTTGCAGAACTTTACTCTTATTATCATTGCTATTTCAGCAGAACCATTAAGAAGTGGTGAAAAGGCCACCTTTGTGCCACTGCTGCTGTCCTAGCTTTCTTTATCTGGCTTGGGACTTAATATCAAAACCTGTAAGTTCTACAGATAACTAAACTATAAACATAAGCCAACCTGCTCATGCTTTCTATTTGAGAGTAATGCATCTGACATACCACAACATCAGTACAGTATCCTCCTTGTTCCAAATAAAAAGTAAATCTTATCTGTAGAACTCTGAACACCTAAAAATAAACTTTAAGTTATGAAGTACTTTTTCAAGCGATTGATCCCTATAATAATTGTTGTCCATGAATTTAAGCTGTTTGCAATATAAATATGATTTTAGGAAGCAAACATTTTAACATTTAAAAATATTTTTAATTTCTCAATTACAGATGTCAGACAATATTGTATTACTTTCAGGTGTACAAAATAGTAATTAGACAGTTATTAATTTACAAAGAGATCACCCTAGTAAGTCTAGTACCCATCTGACACCATACATAGTTATTACAATATAATTGATTATATTCCCTATGCTGTACTTCACATTCTGGTGACTGTTTCTATAACTGGCAATTTGTACTTCTTAACCCCTTCAAGTTTTTCAGCCATTAACATTTTTCTTATAACACATTAGTATTTTACAGAGATGTGAACAAAAACCAGTCATGTAAAAAAAGTGTGGTAACAGGTAATATTTGATCAAATTGATTTTAAATGAAGAGACTGTCTTTAAAAAAAAGTGGCATGCAGTTTGTATTTGAGAGAGTCTTAATAAAGGAAGAAACAATCTATAAGAATATTGACAAAAACTGAAATGGCAAACTTATAACACTTCTACTCTTCCCTAAACCATGATTTTGTTCAAAGTAATGAGCACTTCTCAGCATTACATTGAAATGTTCAGCTTACTTTTAAAAAATAAGATTCATGGCATTTGAGAAAGGCATATTCAGAAAATCAGTTAACTCCCACCATTTTTTCAAAGGCTCAGAATCACCAGATAATTTACATAAAAACAAATTCCATTACAAAAAGGAAGAGACAGTGGTTCAAATGGACCAAATTTGACTACTCAGGGCTTCAAAAAGAGCCCAGAGCTATCATTAACTGGAGAGGGAAAACAGAGATCCTTGAATAAATAACTCCAATTTTGCCGTGTTGGGTTTCTTTTGTAGACAGCAGTAAAAATTTCAAATATTTTATCAATATTGGCAAGGTCAATAATATTTTTATCTTCAAACAAAGTTTCAAGCTTTTCAAAGGCACTCCTGAAATCATTTCTTGTTCATATGTTCAGGGTTGAAAACATGATTTGATATATAAACTGTACAATTTTAAGGAGCCTTACATTTAGGAAATACCAGGTAATTGGTGAGCATTGCTGTGCTTAAAATCCAATGCTGGAGGAGGACAAAATGGCGACTGGAGAAGAGGTCCCTAAAGCCTCTCCCAGAAAACACAATTGAACGGCCACCCAGGAGCCAAGAAAGAGGACCCTAGGTAACAAAAAACGGCAACTGAGACATCCACTCATCGCAAGTAAACACCTAAGGTTTGGAGAGAAAGGGGCAAGCGGGAGAGAGGGGAGGGAGCAAAGACGTATCGCAACAGGACCGGATCGTGGCTGACTGCAGTGCATGGGAGGGGAGAAGCCAAGAGGTGACAAGAGAAAAAGCCCTAGCAAAGTGGCAGAACAGTGGGAGTCCATTGGGGAGCTAGGCTGGGGAGCTGGAATTTGGAGTGGTGAGTTGGGGACAGAGTTTGGGAGCCAGCCTCTGAGTGGTAGCAGGGCTGAGAGAGGACTCTGAACTGCAGAGACGACATCGTGGCTCTAGGCTTCCTAGGGACCCACAGCATAGGTGCGCGCAGCTCCTGTACAGGGCTGTGGTTCCTGGTCCCGGCCTGCTGCAAGGGTGAGCCGGCTGCCACGAGGGCAGCGCACAGCCCCTACACGAGGCTGGGGCTCCCATTCTGGCCTGCTGGGTCCTAAAAGCAGTGCGAGGCCGCAGACTCTGCCCCAACAATTGGCCACGGGAGCAGGCCTGGGGAGAAAGGCGGATTTGGTAGTATTGGCCCCAGCCAGCAGGAGCAGCCTTGGCCCGCATCAACCAGCTTCCCCAGCATAGGGCAGAAGGTGGAGCTGCCCTGGTGTGCCTTTTGTTGGCCTCTCCCCTTTCCTACAACATTCTCAACCAACTAACTAACTACAGGAAGCAGAGGGACGAAGATAGATGCACACGGCCTCCAAAAGTAGCAGGAGACCAGAAATAAGAAATAAACAACCCCTCTCTCTCCCAAAACTTGCCCCCCCAGTACCACCTCATGTCTGCCGTACAGCAAGACACCACAAAAGTACCAATCTGGGCTCCTGGGAACTACTGAACATAACACCCTCATGTCAAAGAGGAAGAACCCAGCAGACAGGATGAATTCCTTAAAAACTAAAATTCCTCAGAAAGAACAGGACATTTATCAAGACAGCTTCTTAGACCTAGAAGTTTCTGAATTAAGTGACAGCAAATTTAAAGTAGCCATTCTAAAGGCTGTGAGAGAAATGAAAACCTATTGGCAGAACACCATAGCTGAGATAAATAATATTAAAAAAGATATAAACGACATTAAAAAGGAATTTCATGAACAAAAGGAACAATTTAACAAAGAAATTCAAACCATAAGAAAGATTGAGATGGAAATGCAAGAGATAAATAATACAATAAAAGAAGTGAGAAGTGAAATAACTGCCATAGGAAACAGGGCCAACCAGATGGAGGAAAGAATTAGTGATATCGAAGATCAGAACATGGAAACAGCTAAGAAAGAAGAAGAGAGGGAATATAGAACCAAAAGGATTGAAAGAAAGGATTACTACAAGAATTAAGTAACTCCATGAGACAAAACATCAGGATAATAGGAATAGAAGAAGGGGTAGAGCATTCTACAGAGAGCATACTCAAACAAATAGTAGATGAGAACTTTCCAAACCTATGCAAAGATCTGGAACCCCAAGTTCAAGAAGAAAACAGGTCCCCTAGATACCTGGACCCTAACAGATCTTCTCCAAGACACATGGTACTAAAGATGTCCAAAACTAAAGACAAAGAGACAATTCTTAAGGCAGCCAGGGAGAAAAAGAACTGTAACCTTTAGAGGAAAAACCATCAGGCTGGCATCAGATTTCTCAGCAGAAATTCTGGAAGCCAGGAGAGAGTGGTATCTAATATTCAAAAATTTAAAAGACATAAACTTCCAGCCAAGAATAAATTATCCAGCAAAATTATCTTTCAGATATGAAGGTAGAATAAAGACCTTCTCAGACACACAGAAGCTGAGGGAATTTGCAAGTACAAGGCCAGCACTCCAAGAACTACTGAAGGAGGCTCTTCGACTTGAAACAAAACATCAGGAAAAATGGAATAAAATTGGGGCAACAAGAAAAAACAAAAATAAAACAAAAACAAAGAAAGAATAAAGTAATGGCCACAGGAAATACTCACATATCAATCATAACTCTAAATGTTAATGGACTGAACTCACCAATAAAATGACACAGAGTAGCAGACTGGATTAAAAAACAGAACTCATCCATATGCTGTCTCCTAGAAACACACCTCAGCCATAAGGACAAACACAGACTCAGAGTGAAAGGATGGGACATAATACATCAAGCACATGGTAACCAGAGAAAAGCAGGAGTTGCCATACTGATATCTAATGAAATAAACTTCAGATTAAAAAAGTTAGTAAAAGACAAAGATGGACATTACATAATGATAAAAGGCACAATACAACAAGAAAACTTGACACTAATTCATATCTCTGCTCCCAACCAGGATGCACCAAAATATACAAAGAAACTACTAACAGATTTGAAAGGAGAAACTGATGAATACACAATCATTGTGGGAGACTTAAACACCCAGCTAACAGCTATGGACAGATCCTCCAAACAGAAAATGAATAAGGAGACAACAGCTCTAATCGACACATTGGAGCTATTGGACATAATTGACATTTACAGGACATTTCATCCAGCAAAAAGACACTATTCCTTCTTTTGTAGTGCACATGGAACATTCTCAAGGATAGACCATATGCTGGGACACAAAAGTAGCCTCAGCAAATTCAAGAAGATCGAAATAATACCAAGTGTATTCTCAGACCACAAGGCTTTCAAATTGGAGATCAACTGTAAAAGAAAAGCAGAAAGAACCAGATATACATGGAGATTAAACAATAGCTTATTAAAAAAGGGCTGGATAAAAGAACAAATAAAAGATGAGATTAAAAAATATGTAGAAAATAAAGACAATGAAAATACAACGTATCAGAATTATGTGGATACAGCGAAAGCGGTAGTAATAGGGAAATTTATATCACTACGGGCCTATCTTAAGAAACTAGAAAAATCACAATTAAACATCTTAACATCCCATCTTAAAGAACTAGAAAAGGAAGAGCAGACAAAACCCAAAGTCAGCAGAAGGAAAGAAATAATAAAAATTAAAGCAAAGCTAAACCAATTAGAGAACAGACGGACAATAGAAAAAATTAATAATACGAAGAGCTGGTTCTTTGAGAAAGTCAACAAAATTGACAAACCCCTGGCGAGACTAATCAAAGGACGAAAGGAAAGGACACAAATATCCAAAATTAGAAATGAAAGGGGAAAAATGACCACTGATACCACAGAAATACAAAGGATTATAAGAAAATATTATAAAGAAGTTTATGCCACTAAATTTAACAACCTAGAAGAAATGGACAAGTTTCTAGAAACTTATAACCTACCTAGATTGAACCAAGAAGAACTGGATAATCTAAATAGACCTATTGATAGTGAAGAGATTAAAACGACTATCCATAATCTCCCTAAAGGCAAAAGCCCTGGGCCAGATGGTTTCACCAATGAGTTTTACCAAGCATTCAAAGAAGAATTAACACCTATCGTCCTCAGACTCTTCCAAAAAATTGAAGAGGAAGCAATATTTCCTAACTCGTTCTATGAGACTGACATTACGCTAATACCAAAGCCTGGCAAAGACAACACAAAGAAAGAAAACTATAGACCAATATCTCTGATGAATACAGATGCAAAAAATCTAAACAAAACATTAGCAAACAGAATACAACAATGCATCAAAAAGATCATACATCAAGATCAAGTGGGATTCATCCCGAGAGCACAAGAATGGTTCAAAATACGAAAATCAATCAATGTGATACACCACATAAACAAAATCAAAGATAAAGACCATATGGTCATTTCAATTGATGCAGAAAAAACTTTTGACAAGATACAACATCCATTTATGATCCAAACACTAAACAAAATAGGTATAGAAGGAAAGTATCTCAACATAATAAAAGCCATATATGACAGACCCTCGGCTAACATCATACTGAATGGGGAAAAGCTGAAGCCTATTGCTCTAAAATCAGGAACAAGCCTGGGATGCCCCCTGTCAGCACTGCTATTTAATATAGACTGGAAGTTCTAGCCACAGTGATCAGGCAATAGAAAGGAATCAAAGGTATCCAAATTGGGAAAGAATAGGTCAAACTGTCACTATTTGCAGATGACATGATCCTTTATGTATAAAATTCCAAAGATTCCACCAGGAAACTATTAGAAACAATAAATGAATATAGTAAAGTCACAGGATACAAAATCAATGTAAAAAAATCAACAGCATCCCTATATACAAACAACGAATCCACAGAAAAGGAAATGAGGGAGTCAATTCCCTTTGCTATCACAACAAAAAGAATGAAATACCTCGGAATTAACTTAACAAAGAATGTGACATACTTATACACGGAAAACTATAAGACACTTTTGAAAGAAATTGAAACAGACTTTAAGAGGTGGAAAAATATCCCCCATGGATAGGAAGACTTAACATTGTTAAAATGGCCATTGTGCCCAAAGCAATCTACAGACTTAATGCAATACCCATCAACATCCCACAATCATACTTTCGTGAAATAGGTAAAAGAATTAGTAAATTTATATGGAACCATAAAAGACCTCGAATTGCCAAAGAAATATTACATAAAAAGAATAAGGTTGGTGGCATTACACTTCCTGACTTCTATTTATATTACAAAGCATCAATAGTCAAAACAGCTTGGTACTGGCAGAGAACAGAAATACAGACCAATGGAATAGAACTGAAAACCCAGAAATAAACCCACAAATTATGGACAAATAATTTTCGATAAAGGAGCAAAAAACATTCAATGGGGAAAAGACATCCTCTTTAGTAGGTGGTGCTGGGAAAACTGGAAAAACATATGCAAAAGAGTGAACTTGAGCTGTGAACTCTCTCCATATACAAAAATTAACTCGAATTGGATTAAAGACCTTAATATCAGACCTGCAACAATAAACTGTATAGAAGAAAACGTTGGTACTAAACTTATAGACCTAGGACTCAAGGAAGACTCATGAACCTGACCTCAAAGGCAACGGAATAAAAGTAAAAATAAATGTAGGGGACTTTATCAAACTAAAAAGCTTCTGCACAGCAAAAGAAACCATTAAGGCAAAGAGACAGCCAACTGAATGGGAGAAAATATTTGCAAATAATGCATCAGATAAGGGCCTAATATCTAAAATATATAAAGAACTAATAAGACTTAACAACAAAAAACAAAGAACCCAATTAAAAAGTGGGCAGAAGAACTAAACAGACACTTCTCCCATGAAGAAATACAAATGGCCAGCAGACATATGAAAAAATGCTCATCCTCATTAGCTATCAGGGAAATACAAATCAAAACCACAATGAGATACCACCTCACACCTGTAAGAATTGCTATTATCAACAAGACAAGGAATAACAAGTGCTGGAGAGGATGTGGAGAAAAAGGAACTCCGGTACACTGCTGGTGGGAGTGCAAACTGGTACAACCACTGTGGAAGACAGTGTGGAGTTTCCTCAGAAAATTGGAAATGGAGTTACCATGTGACCCAGCAATCCCCCTTCTGGGGATCTACCCAAAGGACTTGAAAACCTTTGTCCGCAAAAACTTATGTACCCCAATGTTCATTGCAGCGCTGTTCACAGTGGCCAAAACATGGAAACAACCAAAGTGCCCTGAGACAGATGACTGGATAAAGAAGCTGTGGTACATATACACAATGGAATGTTATTCAGCTATAATAAAAGATGAAATATTGCAATTTGCAACAAAATGGATGGACCTGGAGATCATCATGCTTAGTGAAATAAAACAGACAGAAAAAAGAAGGAAGTTATGATTTCACTCATATGTGGAATATAAAACTGAAAGCAACAAAGAGAAAAGAAATGAACAACCAGCCAACCAACCCATTCACACAATCAATATTTCAATGTTTATTTGGGATCAAGTGGGTTAGGGAGGGGAGAAAGGGGAGGGGGTGGGAGAGGAGGGGGAAAGCTAAATATAAGGTGATGGAAAGAGAACTCACACTGGGTGGTGAACTTATTATACAACAAGTTGACAATGCACTGTAGAATTGTATGCCTGAAACCTATGTAATCCTTGCTAACAGATGTCACCCCAATAAGTCTAACAATAAAAATGAATTTTAAAAAATCCAGCCCTGAATTTTTCTTTTCTTTTGATAACATGTTGTATTTTTGCCTCACAATAAACTTCATTTTCAGGAACAATAAAATCTAATTATATAAAATTGGTGACTGTGTGTGCTTCATTACTCTTAAATTCTGTTTATCACCTCACAAAATATTTACTAATTTACAGCTATTTGTGACTTTCATTTCCAGGGTGCTTATGTGAAAAGAACATGAGTATTTGCTATCAACCAAATTAATGAGCAAGGAAAACAAGTCAGAATAAAAACAACCCCCTTCTAGTGGTCTTAGAGCTAATTTAAAAGCTGTAGTTACATGTCCCAATCATTGTATATGGAAGATAAAAGTTTTTCCTTTCATTTAGAAAAATAATTTTCAAATAAATTTAATGTTTAGGTGTGTGGGGAAAATCGAGTTGTTCATGCTCTCTCACCCAACTTCCACTGGAAGATGACACAGCACTTGTTAAGTAATCATGACTTGCACTTATCCTGGGGGCCAGAATTTTGTTGTTTATTCACCTTTTGAGTTCAAACTTGGTAGTCTGCCACCTTTGTTCTCCTGTCTATATAAAGCAATGGGACTATCAGGGAGAGAGACTCCTGGATGCCATGTTTGTTGCTGCTTTGCTTTTGGAATAAAGGTTATGTCTCAGCTGCCTGTGCTTCTTTTGTTTTTCTTTGGCCTGTTTAATCCATTGCAAACCTCCCTGGCCTCAAGCATTTGCAGTACAATTGGTGTAGCCAGCAGGATTTGCAGCATACAGGTATGGAGACTACTGCACCCCACTAGGAGGGATTGAGGGGTGGCCTGCCACAAGTATGTGGTACTCTGTGGCAAGTCTCTTCTCTGCATGGGAACCTGAGGGGTGGCCTGGGAAGGATGGGAAGCCCATTGGTGTGGAGAAGGCTCTCCAAGCTCTGAGAGAGACCTTTGACAAGTCGAGTACTCAGGTGGTGGCTGGGGCTGTGGGGTGGCTCTTTCTTACAGGCTTATAGGCAGAGATAAAGGTGACTTTACAAGAAGCAGCATGAGTCCAGACACTCCAAACCAAGCTAGATGTGATGATGGCACAGCGCAAGCTTTAAAGGAAACCAAACAGCTGTGGGAGGAGGAATCACAGTATTTGTGGTCAGAATTCCCCATTACTGTGATAGACTTCTTAGGAGAGGAGGGAGAACCACGGCTGTTATTTCATACTCACCCTGCAGTGACACAAAAAATGAAATCCCAGCAGCCCATGGTCTGGGGAGCCAGGCTTTGGGTGCTCCCCACATGGCTGAGTTCACTAAGTATCACCCGTACACTCAGGTCAAGTTGGTAGAGTTAGGCATACAGTTCCAACAGAAGATGGGTAAGCCCCTAGTCTCCTGGACTTTGTGGCTATAGGATTTGGGAATGCATGGCATATGTGTATGGACGAGGAGATGCAGAAATTAGCCTGACTATGGACCCCTTGCTACATTAGTGATTGCAGAATTGCTCTAGGTATGGACGAGGAACCCACTCCTTATTGGATTGGCCCATGGTGGCTATTAGAACAGTGTGGGCAAATGCAACTGATATTCCTGGGTCAGTAAATAGCACTCCTATGCAGGGTTGGTGCAAGTGTTGTGGGAGCTGGGTATGTAGAGCACTATGTTCAATTTGCAGGTCAGAATAATAGGTGTGTTGGAAGGGACAGAGGAAAAGCAATAGATCAAGAAATTTGAGGAAATAATGGCTAAAAAATTTTCCTAAACTGGCAAAGGAAATAGACATACAAACCCAGGATGCACAGAGAACCCCAAACAAGATGGCCCGAAATAAGAACATGCCAAGACACATCATAATTAAAATGGCAAAAGTTAAAGAGAGAAAATTCTAAAAACAGCAAGAGAAATGCAAGTAGTAACTTATAAGGGGACACCCATTCAACTCTCAGCTAATATCCCACCAGAAACTTTACATGCCAGAAAGGATGAGCAGAAAATATTCAATGTGATGAAAACCAAGGATCTACAACCAAGAATAATGTATCCAGCAAGGCTAGCATTCAAAATTGAAGGGCAGATAAAGAGCTTCTCAGATAAGAACAAGCTAGAGAAATACATCACCACCAAACCAGTAGTACAAAGAAAGTTAGAGGGACTTCTTTAAGATGGAAGGAGGGATGAAAGAGTAGGTAAAATAAGGGAAAGGGAAATTTAGTTTGATTTTCACAAGTCAATACTCAAGGAGACACAGTGTATAACATGGGAATATAGTCAAGAAGTTTTCAGTAACTGTGTATGGTGTTAGATGGGTACTAGATTTATTGTGGTGATGGGAGAAGAGGGAGAGGGAGGGGAAGGGGGGAGGAGGAGGGGAGAGGGAGAGAGGGAGAGACCGAGACAGAGACCATGTTTGTTGTTTTTCTTCTGGAATAAAGGTTATGTCTCAGCTGCCTGTGGCTCCTTGATTTTTCTTCAGTCTGCTGAATCCAGTGCAAACCTCCCAGGCCTCAAGCGTTTGCAGTACAAGGTTCTTCTGGCTTGTCTTTAAGGGAAAACCTATTTTGGTTTGCAATTTTTCTATTTAACTTTCTTCACCTCTTTTACTGATTTATCCCCCTTGTGAAAATCCTGAAGATTTTAAGAAATCCAGACACCAACTAAAATATTCTCAGAACGCTGGCTTGAAGTACAAGAACTCTTCTGTCTGAAGAGGGTAATGATTACACCTACAGACAGTATAATTAAAAAGCATCAATGCAGTTTATTTTATGCTTCTAATTCATGAGGGTAACTTCTTAAAGCTACATCCAAAATCAATTAATCAATACTTAACTTGGAAAGCACAAGCAAGAAGGACCCAAAATTTTATTGGAACTATACAATTTAGCACAGAACTAGGCACGATGATTCTAGAATTAAAAACAGAAATACAAAACTGAAGTATTCATGACAAAATACAGTTTTAAACTCCAGGGGATCCATGAACCTCCCAAAACTGTATACAAAAAGTTGGGTAGTGTGTACACTTTCCTGGGGATTGGTCCCACAACTCTAATCACCTTCTAAAGTGGCCTAAACAGTGCACAGTACAATTCTAATTTTCTTCTCTATATTTTCAGTAATGGAAGCAGTAGACCTCAGGAAGTTCACTCTTGCACATCTAATAGTCAATTTTCATGGAAAGAAGGTAGAAAGAAAAAACAAAAATAACTTGCAAGGACAGGGGAGGGAAAAACTCCAAAGCGCTGTTTACAAGTTTAGTAATATAAGCCAGAAGCAAGGAGACTCCTGTGGGATTTTTCAAATCCTTAAAATAATTCAACTTAAGTATAAATAAAGCAAGAGCAAGAATTTAAAATGCAATTTAACTCAATTTCAATTTTCAGTTTCTACATGTTAACAGCTTACTTTTATTTTGGAATATGACAAATTTCATCCAGAATTACTTTTAAAAATATTCTGCATGCATTGAACAAATCTGACAAAAGACGAGTATCCAGCTTACTTGCATTATACTATGAAGTTTTAACTGAACAGTCGATTAATGTATATTTAAAACAAATAAGTACAGGTAACAATGAAAACATCAATGCATTAATCTGATGGCATCCTACCACTATGCACATGTTCATTTAACACTACTAGTAATTAATAGGCAAAATGTAGATAGAGGAATTGCTCTAAAAAGCAAGTTTAAGGAATAGCATCATTGTTTTCATCATCACTACTGAGGACAAAGCTGCTTCCTATGGACAGGGGTCCTTCTTCCTTAACAGTCTCCAAACCACCCTCAGTCCCTCTCTCATCAGAATCATTAAACAACTTCTCATTGGAATCCTCATCAAACAACTTCCCATTGGAATCATCTTCGAACATCTTTTCCTCTGTATCTTCATCCTCCTTTGCATCTACTTCTTCTTCTGAATCTTCAAACATCTTTTCATCTGTATCTTCTTCTTTCTCCTTTTCATCAGCCTCTTCAAGTCCCTTTTCATCTGCATCTCCTTCATCCTCTTTTTCTTCAGGATCATCATCAAAAACTTTTTCATATGTATCTTCCTCTCCTTCCTTTTCATCTGATTCTTCATCAAACTCTCTTTCAGAGCCTTCCTCATCAAACACTTTATCAGAGCTGTCATCATCAAATTCTGATTTTTCAGAGTAATTTTCTTCTAAATCTTTTTCAAGAACGTTTTCATTAAATTCCTTGTCAGAGCCCTCCTCATCAAACTCCTTTTTGAGGCCATTTTTTTCAAATTCTTTTTCAGAGCCATCTTCAAACTGCTTTTCAGAGCAGTGTTCATATTCTCTTTCCCAGTCATCTTCTTCAGATTCCTTTTGGGGGCAGGCCTCCTCTTTAGACTCCTTATCAGGGCCATCTTCTTGAGACTCCTTTTTAAGGCCATTCTCTTCATAATCATTTTGGAGTTTCTTCTTTTTGTATTCTCTTTCAGGATTATTCTCTTTGGACTCTCTTTTAGGACTACTCTCTTCAAACTCTTTTTCAGGACTGCCTTCTCCAGACTCTCTTTCTGGGTAGTCTTCTTCATGCTCTCTTTTGGGGCCGCCTTCCTCAGACTTTCTTTCAAGGCAGCTTTCTTCAGCCTCTTTTTCAGGGCCATTTTCTGTAGCATCTTTTTCAGAAGTATCTTCTTCAAATTCTCTCCCATCTTCTGTTTGTTCAAACTTATTTTCATCTATAGGTTCTTCAAATGCCATTTTGGTTGTGGCTTCTTGAGCATTCATTTTGGATGTGCTAGGGTGCTCTGAAAAATGCCTTAATCTAGAAGGCCCTGCCTTTTCTGAAGCAGAGACAGAATTTGACCGCCGAAGATCTTTATTGGCCTCAGGAGCATGGAGGAAAGCCTCCCATCCTTTCAGCCTTTCCTCCCTTTCCCTTGTGGTCTCCTCCACCTGTGTATGAATGGAAACCACCATTAAAATATACTTTAGGCCAAAAGAAGTAACAATGCATTTGAGCATTTCTAATATTGACAAACGTACCCTGATTTTATAAGGCATTGCTTCTTAGGAAAGCAAAGCAACTCCCTATCTTCAGTTTTCAAAACTTTACATCTTTATTTACTAGAATTGACCTAAGATCATTTAAATAAACACCCAACACCACAGTACTGCAGAAATATCTCATCGATTAAAAAGTCAATATTTGAACTCTGCCTGTATTTTACAACACAGGAAGAAAAACATTTTGGTTTAATGTGTTCTTTCCTTATCCCCATGCTGAGCAAGCCTCAAATTTCAGACTTAGAAACTGAAAGGTTGACACATTTTTCTTTCTGTGCTTTAAATGCAAAGTATTATTTTAAAGTACTACTATCATTACTACACATATTAAAGAAAAGCCAAAACTTATCTAGATCAGTATTTGTTGGTAACAAAACAATTTATGTGTCCTTGATAGTTGCAGAATTTACCTGATAATCTGTAGTCCCATCCCATGCTTGGGCAGTGATTTGACGGCCACCAAACCATCGTCCATCGAGGGTTTGAATACAATAATCAGCTTCCTCTGGATCCCTGAAGGACACAGAAGCCACACCATCTGGGTGTCTCTAGAAAGACAAGGAAGAAAAAGAAGCAATAAGTGAGAAAATTAAAAATAGATCATACACACTTGACAAAGAAGGTAAATAGTAGTGTTCTCTCTGATCACTTGAGCTAGAAGATTATATGCATGAAGCCCTTCTTCCCTTTTACCCCAGGCAGTGACACACAACTAGCTGCCTTTTTAGCCTATTTTTTTCCTAGCAAGATCCAAGCCCGATGTCCTTGGAAATGTTTCTGACACCACTTTCTAAGAGAGGCAAGACAGTAGTATGGTTGTTAAATGTGGACTCTGAAGTCATATAGCTCTGGGATTCTATCTGGCTCTGCCACTTATCAGCTAAATGACCTTAAGCAAGGTAAACTCTCAGCTTCTTCCTCTGTAAAATAGGTATAAATAGCACTTTCCTACATTTAAGGATTGTAAGGATTAAATGAGATAACATGTAAAGTAGCTTATAGTACACAATCAATAAATGATGACTGTTATTATGTATCAATTTTGGAAGTAAAAATGGGGGAAGGGGAACATACAGGGAAATATTTTTCTTGATTGTCCTCCAAATATTGAGGAGAACCATTCAAGAGGAAAAAATATGGGCAAACTGGGAACCATAAGGTCTCATGCGAGTATGTTTTTCTTGTGCTTTCTTTACCTGATCATATAGAGTGATGACAACGGGAAATAAGCACTGTATACCAAGCCTATCAAAGCCTTGACTTACAAACCATGTTCATCTGATTATTGCTAACAGATGATTACCACTAGACAGCAGACCTACTATATGAAAATATTAATCTAAAATCTGGGGCATACTGACATCTGGTAGTAACTTTTAACTGGAAGAATGATTGCTTCATAAATCATCTCTCCAAGGCATGAACTTACATCAAAGAGAAGGAGCTTCCTAATTTGTCCAAACTTTGAACACTCTACTCGAAGGTCTTCTCTAATTTCATTCAGCACCAATGGATCATCCTGGAAAAAATATGCATGATTCAAATGGGTTTGCCCCTTTAAGTACAAATCCTGAGAATCAAATTTCTTGTTTTGACAATCCAACAAATAATAAAGGTTTTGCTTAAAGTTAGTTATGTCTGTCTTCAGTCTACAAAATTAAAAAACAATCAAAATCAAATAAGGTTAAACTTCCACGGCTAAAGTTGCTACTACAGGTCTGCCCTGTTTTTAAGATGGAGAAAATAGACAAGTATGAAAGGAAGCAGTAGGGGTGTGTAGTGGCTGAGTGGGAAGTGATGTGGGACTAGAAATTCCAAAGGATGGCAGCTGTAGGGGTAGGAGGAGTCCTATGGCACATGTTAAGCCACAGACTGCTAATTCCCATATGCTGCACAGGCATGATGACTATGACAATGAGAGCCCTTTCCTTTGTGTTTTGCATAGATTCCTATTTAAGAAATGTAATGGGAAGAGATATATCCCTTTCATTGATTAAGTGTTCTAAGATTATTCTTTGTGCTTCCAAGATTCTTTTTTAACTCACAGAGTAAACCTCCCTTATAAGGATTCCTGTTTATCTTGTCTCCTACCACACTGCAACAGAACCACACAAACTAGGAGCTGCTATTAAGCACACAATGAAATATGTTCTTAGCTGTTGCTTTCTTGTAACTAAAAGTCTATTAAGAACACACAAGCACTGCTGCTTCATTCAGTTCAGGTGAACTTCCCTTTCCATGCCATATCAACAAAAAGATTTAAGATTTCCTGTGGGAATTAGCAAACCTTTCTCCAAGGTCCAATGCATAAAAAGACTCATAAAGTTACCTTATCAACTTGAACTGCAACTACATGCAAACATAAGGAAGGATATCCTACCTATGAATTTCTTTTGAAGTGCAAACTTGCACTTAAAAAATAAAATTCATCTATCTCACTGGTTATCTTTTGCACCAACTGAAGAGGAACTGCAAACATACAAACAAAAAACACTGTAAAAAGTGCCTTTTCCCTTCTAAAGGTCTCTCAAAAAGCAAAAACAAACTGGTATACATTTACTAAAATTCACCCCAATAAATTTAATAAAAAACCAAAAACAAAATAGTCATGGTGATGTAAAGTATAGTATACAGAATATACTAATATTTTATAACTATGTATGGTCACAGATGGGTACTAGATTCATCAGGATGATCACTTGTAAGTTTGTCTAGTCACTACGTTGTTTACCTGAAACTAATATAATATTATATGCCAAGTATAATTGAAAAAAATTTTAAATCTTTTTAAAATATTAAAAATAAAACACCTGGCAGGACTCTGGATTTCCCTCACTCATAAAATCTAATTTTGGAGAAGATGCCAACTTGTTTTATATATAATTATCATACCTGAGATGGGGAATGGAGCATAAAAGTCATTTAACAAAGTCATGCAGAAGCTTTTCAGGATGTGTGTGTGTGTGTGTGTGTGTGTGTGTGTGTGTGATTAGTTTATATCAGATTGCATGCTTTCTGAAGTCAAGAATCTTATTTGAATGAGCTTCATATGCCTCCTAGAACAAAGGAGTCTTTTACACATAGTAAAAAGTCAATAAAAGCTTTTTCAAAGTTTGATAAACTACCCCTAATACCTCTAGGGAAATCAGGGTTATATTAAAAACAAAAACTGTTTCAAAATATTTAATACATTTAAGTGTGATTTCATGATAGAGGCGGGGGAACACCTTCTTTATTTCTCTGTAAGTCTCAGTGCCTTTCCGACGAGGACATTAAATTTTACCAGTCTTCCCAGACTTCCACTTTTCCTTATACCAGTTTGAAAATAATTAATGTCTCTCAACTGCTGTATGATATCCTAAAGCTCAGCCCGTTTGGTGCAGCTGTCGAGTGAAGTCAACTGTAGGGGTTGGGTGCAAATGGCATGTTTTCTTCAAGTTTTATTTGCTATTTAATTGCTTTAGGTTCATTTATAAGATAGTCAGGAAGAAACTAACATAAATTGCAACTATAATTGATCCCTTGTGAAATTCGTATTTTGGCCCAAATTTTGCACAAAATATTTAGCACCGGGACAAGAGGGAAAAAAAATTTTTCAGCACCAAAGGGTTAGAGATAATAATCCCCTCCTCTAGAAAAACTCTTTAACATAGCTAAGCACGGAAATTTTCTAAACATAACACTTTGGAAGCAACAGACCTGAGACTAAAATAAAAACTGATGCATTGAAACCTTCTTTAGTCAATGCTCATAATTTTCCAGGGTGGTGTTTTGTTAACTTAGGGAGAAATAAATCACATTTATAATCCTTTTCTAATCTAAACTTACACTGTCCAAGACAATGGCCACTAACTATACATGGCTATGAGCACTTGAAATGTGGTACATTGAGGTGTGATGCAAGTATGAAATGAACACTGCATTTTGAAGATTTAATACCAAAGGGGAAAAAAAAGGCAATGTAACATAGCTTATTAGTATTTTTGAAATGTGGAAAATATATTATTTTGGATATATTGGGTTAAATAAAATTCATTATTAAAATTTTCCCACTTTCATGTTATTCCCACTTTCATTTTACGGCAGCTATTAGAAAAATTTAAACATGTGGTTTACATTGTATTTCTTTTTTTTTTTTTTTAATTCATTTTTATTGTTAGACTTATTGGGGTGACATCTGTTAGCAAGGATTACATAGGTTTCAGGCTTACAGTTCTACAGTGCATTGTCAACTTGTATAATAATTTCACCACCTAATGTGACTTCTCTTTCCATCACCTTATATTTAGCTTCCCAGTGCTGGTACACAATGAGAAACCTATCTTTACATCTAAGTTTTGATTCTTCATCTCTTGGCAGTTAAATTCTCCAGGCATACATTTATTTATACACACACACACACACACACACACACACACACACACACACGTGGATAGTTCCCTGGCCGGGAATCGAACCTAGGCCGCAGCGCTGACAGCGCCAGTGATGAAGCCTTAAGCCACTATACCACCAGGGAACTCCCCAGGCATACATTTTTAAATGGGGCCTTGAATTAAAAACTGAAAATCCTCTGAAGTTACATTAAGAATATTAGCCTTTACATTGTTCACCCTGATACCGAAGAATATTTTTAGGTATTTGCTTCCAACACTGGTGCTTGGAATAAAAACATATTATACCCCCCACCCCAAATCTGATTTCTAACAGCTCAGGTAACCTGAGAATTCAGTTTTTGTTTTCCCTACAAAGCTCGACACTGATGTCTTTTCTTCAGCTTAGTATCAAATCTTCAGTCAAATCAAACACTTCCCCAAAACACCCAGTGAAGCAGGTTTTCACACTGAATACCTCTACAATAAGTTCTATAATATCTATGCCAGTGTTATTCAGAACTTTCAGTGATAACAGAAACAAATACCTATCTGCATTATCCAATATGGTTATCTACTAGCCACATGTGGCCAGTACAACTGAAAAATTAAATTTTTTGTTTTATTTCATTTTAATTCATTTAAATTTAACCACCTGAGGCTAGAGTCTACTATATCAAACCGGTCTATACTGATACACTTTTGAGGTCCAGGCCCACAGAAACAATGAACAAAAAACAAGACTGTCTGTAGTCCCTTTGACTGACAGGCTTTCATCAAGCTCGGCAAATCACACCAGACCACGCAGGTGGGCAAACATGAACAGCACCAAGGTTTTCTCCTCTTGTAAACTCTAAAGTTCATTATTGCCATCCCAGCCTTGGTGGCACAACTGTTTAAAAAGAAAACTCTTCTTCACTTGCAAAGATGCCAAAGAGAAAATGTTTTATCCATTGAGTGAATGAAAGGATAGCCTTGTAGTAACAAAGGTTTCAATCATTCCTTCACTTTTTCTTCATATAAAAAATTTAGGGCCTATTAATAAATACAATTCTAAACACAGGGACTACAACAGCAAACAAGGTAGACAGAGCTCTGGTTCTCAAGGAGCTCACATTCTAGTACAGGAGATCCAATTATATCAGATAATACTAAATGCTATGAAGGAAATAAAGCAGGCAAGATAAAGTATTATATTAGTTGTATAACTCCAAGCAAAGTTGATACTAAATCAGTAAGGGTGTTTTGTTTTGTTTTGTTTTTTGAAACAGTCAAGAATTTACAAGCATGAAACTTCTATCCTTAAAAATATCCACTAGAGGGAATTTCTAGGAGTCAAGGTAGAATAAACGTGGCTTTTTGAAGGAAAGACTATTTGTTAAGCTAGGAAAAACTAAGTCTGGCCAGGGTGACAGCTAGACTCAAATAAGGTGTCTCAACAAGCAAGGCAGGAGGTAAAAAGAAAAGCAGATGTAATTACACAACAGATTTCTACTTGCAGAGGGTCCAGATACTTTGAGTTAAATTTGCATTTATATTCGCATTCAAGTGTTAGAGGAGTTTGGAGTGTGTGAATCAAGAACCTCAAGTTATAGACACCAATAGGTCATCTAATTAAAAGAAAACAAAATAAAACAAAACAAAACAATTACTTACCAGGGAGATAAAATGTGATGAAGGCATTTTTGGAGTTGTACCTCAACTGGATACTATGATCCATCTATGAATTCTTTTCAAAGCCCCACCCCGACAAGGACAGTATTTCCAAAAGCATCTCGCATGTGTACATGTGTTTTTTAAACATACATCATTATCACTTTAAGTCTGAAGCAGCTCTGCTATATTTCGAGATTCTTCAGAATTTTAGTCAGAAGAGACATCAAACATCACAAATAGACCACGCTGATCTTCCCAATGACATCGAAAGATATGCAGACTCCATAGTTGCACAGTAAACCCTATCACATCATTATTTGCCCAGATGGAGATCAACAGATGACTTGGGGGCCTTTGTCTCTCAGGGGACTAAAATGATATTGGCATTCTGACTCTGTTTAAATGCACAAAAGGAAAAAGACTGGGCTTTAGTTGCAACTAGATCATCTATAAATCTGGAAATTTCCATTTACTTTATGAACATTTATTTATGTGTAACTTATCATTAATTTCAGAATCCAGGAAGATAATAAAAAATTGTTCTTCCACAAATAATCCTATTGGTCTACACCAAAAGACAGAGATAAGAACAAGAGGCAGAATGCAACACGAGGTACTTGGACGACAATTAACATTCCTTAAACCTCTCTCTAGTAGCTCTTCTTCATTTGCTTTTATTTGCTGTTCTCGGAATTTTATGTGGACATTAATATTATAAAGTTCTCCTAATAGCCACTAAAGAATTTTGTTAAGTTTAGGTCCTAAAGCAATCTCCATTATTTCAACATCAGGGACTGTATTTCATTAACCTAAGGAGTTCTAAGGACCAAACTTTTAGTATTAAAGTGAAGTTTTCACTTTCAAGTGTGAAACTGGTCCTCCCTAACAAAAATCAACCTATACTTATTAAACTGCACTCAAAATCCACAACCAGCTCCCATAAACCTTTTAATGATAATATTTTTCACGATTTCCCAAACCAAGTAACTGCTGTTTGGGGCTACAGTATGGGAATTAAACAGTCTTAACTGAGATGCAATTAAAAGAAGAGTGGGCTAAACATGGAAAAATCTGAAAACTTCAACTGATTCTCGGCTCCATTTTACTACCTTTATAACTACATGAATGTGATGTAAGAAAGATGGAGGGAGGCAAGCTTTAGGCTTCCTTGAAAGAAGGCATATCAATGTTTCTATCAGTAGTAATATTGTCTCCTACCTCAAAATCCATAGGATGAAACATATTTTTGATGATGACAACTCGCTCATGGCGCATTCGAGATGGCCCAGCTCTTCTCTCAGGTCTCCAATCCAACTGCCTAATGCCATAAAGTAGAAATAATTTTTTACTGAGTATTTAATAATAATACTCATTTGATTCCAAAACAACAATGTATATTTTACTCACAGTTCCATTCAGAGAACTTTCTGAAATAAAAATAATGGAAAGATGGACCCAGTATCTGAAATCCCCAGAATATATATATTTTTTCAGGATTGCTGTCTAATTATACATATTCCAATGAGATTCCTGAAAATTTGCTAAGTATTTAGTATGTATCATTATCTAAGACAATATACTTCGAGGTAAAAAAATACATTCAAGTTGTATTGGTTTTTAGGCCTTTTATGAATATGATGAACAAACTGCATTGAAATATGTAAAACTACTTATCTTTGTTACAATCTTAAATTTTACTGATACTGTTCATAAGATTTGTAGGTATCTCTTTTAACTATTCTTGTACAAACTAAAGGACATTACAACTAAACGCTTTTATGACCATTTTATCAATAGGTTCAACAGTGGTAGAAGTGTTATTAGAACTCTGATAGCAGTACTTATCATTTTGGCTAATTTCTTAAAATGACCATATTTCAAAACACAAATGAATTTATAGAAACTTGATAACATGTATATACTATATATTAGTACATAGTAAATACAATGGCAAACACTATCATTTCTAATTTCTAATTCCTACTACAACAAACCTTTATGTAAAAATTTAGATCTTAGTGTAGCTGATTTCAACTGATGTAAAAAATAAACTAATGGCTCTGATATACAAGCCTAAACTATCTTACTTATTCTGAGTTTCTGAAAGGACAACTCTCTTATCTCATTTAAGCCTTGTTTGTATTCCAAATGAACACCCCAGCAAATGAAACACAACCACTGCCAAATCATCCTATGATACAGATTACTGAAGGTTTCTGATGACCTAATGAAACTTCAAAAATAATCTGTAGGCATATTTGATGGAACAAAACTCGGTAGACATTAGCAAAAACACACTCTAGGGTATGAAATCTTTCAAACAGGAAAAAAAGACCACCACCAACTTTTGCTGCAGAGAGAGCTTTTTCTTGTAGTCCTTGCATTTCTTCTTCTTTTTTGAGGCATCGTATTCTCCCTTCAATTGAAACTTTGCCACTTCGACATGTAATTTGTAGCCTCTAATTTCATCTTCATCCAAAAGTTTTAATGCAAGTTCCACAGATTCCCTCTTTATAAAGGTAAAACAAGACACAGTCAGTAAGGTACCCAGTAAAATGAAACTTTAGCAGTTTTTAGAGATGATGACTAAATATAGAGTAAGATTTAAATATAACTACATACTTTGGGATAAAGAACCCTAGAATGCATTTAAGAAAACCTGCATGCAAGATATAGCTCCTCCATATCAGCTATGTGAACTTGGGCAGGTATTTCAAAACCCCCTGAATCCCCATTTCTTCATCTGAAAAATGGCAATAGTAATGCCTTCACTGTAGGGTTCTTGACAAAATTAAATGGAATAATACACATAAAGGATAGTAGGTGCATACAGGAGTACTACTATTCCAATAATGATATAATTTATAGAGCAATTGTAGAGCAAATAATATAAATTATAGTAGCATACAGTAGTTGCTCTATAAATTATATCATTATTGGAATAGTAGTTTTGCTTCTTGGAATCTCAATTTCTCAACTACAGAATAAGGCGAATGAACTTGCGTCATTTCTAAGATGCATTCCAGTTTTAAAATTCCTTCTTAAAATATTGGATGACTCAAGGAACAGGGAATAGCATAGCTAGCCTTTAATTTTTTGGTTCACCAATAAAATGTAGGTCTGTAACATACTGGGAAGTAGATGATTATCTGACAGCTTATAAATTAGATAGATTTGTGGATTCTGGGTCCTATACAAAGGGGGAAGTTGTCAATCCTAAAGAGTAAAAAATGTGAGGACCTGATAAGAGCACAAGGACACCTGAATTTAGCTGTACAATCAAATAAGGATCCTGGAACAATTAACTATGTTTTTCTAGAACTCAACTACTGGTATATACTTTAATGGGTCATAAATTATACACACAAAATTTCTCAAAACCCCATTTTTTTCTTTTAAAATCCATTCAAATCCTCAATAACCTGTTCACAGATTTTTAATAATCCTTAAAGAACCGTAAAACTCTCAAATTTCCTGACATTTGAAAATGACATAATTGCCCTTCTATAATAGTCATGCACACTTCCTATTCCCATCATATTCAAGAACCAGGTCGAAAACTGCTCTCTCAAAAAGCTCTCAGCTTAATCCTACCTCCTTCTGATTTCACTGAAATGCTGCATACTCACACCTGCATTGGTACCATTGTTTTATCACTCTGATTTTACTTTGTAACTATTTTCAGGTTTTATGACATACTTGTACGTCATTATTGTGCCCATTTCTTTTGTACCTTGCAATAATGGATAGCACCTGCTCCTAAGATCATAGGTGTTCCAGAAATTATGACTGCCTTTGACACTGAGCTTTCTTTCCCGGTGTAATTTATACCATGAATATATAAAGTTCTGCAAATTTCTGTTAATACCACTCTCTCTTCCCTCCCATTAAAAAGATATTTTGGAGCAGGAAGCATAAGCTATCATTTTCTTTATACTCCAATTCAGGGGTCTGAAAACTTCTTCTGTGGAGAGCCAGTTAGTAAATATTTTAGGCACCTATTTTGTGCCCCAACCATTCAACTCTGCTACTGAAACATGTAAACAGCCATAGACAAATGCATAAATGAATGAATGCAACCATGTTCTAAAAAACATTACAAAGACAGGCAGTGGGCTGGAGTTTGCCTATCTCTGGTCTAATTCATTCCAATGGGCAAATAAAATGTCATCAGCTTTTCTTTGTGGATTTAAAAAATGTGTTTTGAATTGATTATATGCATCCACTCTAAAAGAGATCTTTGCAGTGAGATTTTAAGACAATAAGCACTTCGATCATGTAACCTATAATACTTGACCTGACACTGCATTTTCACAAACAAGTGAATAACCTTGCCAATGTGATACACACAGGCACAATCTGAAATTAGTTTTATTTTCATCCTGTTTTCAATAGTTCTCAGTCTTAGTTATCATCTATACAAAATTACAGCCCTGATTTCTGAGATAAAAATGAAAATAAGAGAAACTTATCTGACCACATAACTAACCTTCAAATAACAGCAGAGCCCATCTCCTTTAAGATTTCCTTGATTATCTTTGTAAAGTTTGACCTTAAATTCTTCTGTTTGAGGATCTCTCATAATAATCCCAAACTTGGACATGAGTTGTATAAATTCATCCACTGTAATGTCTGGAGGCAAACCTGTAACATTAGGAAAAAACAAACAAACAAAAACATTTCTAAAGGCACCTACTAAAGGAGAGGTTTATATAGGATTCTACCAGTTAGAAAGCTACTACAACTTAGATAAGCACAATTTATGTAAAAATCTCACATTTACAGAATTGAGGAAATTTCATGTTTTAATGTGTCTAAACATATATTAAAATATACTTTGCCTAGGCTTCGTATCAATGTATCTGACAGGATAAACTGCCACAGGTTACCTAAAGTAGACAAAAAGGATTGCATGCAAATTACATATATTTCTTTTTTCTTAGGTTTGTAATAAACAGACATATTCCTGATATAAATGGCTGAACAAAAAATGATACAATAATAAAAAACACACTTTAGAGAAACTGGAAACTAAAAATCACTTTGTGAAAAATATCAAAATATGGACCTAGAGATCATCATGCTAAGCGAAATAAGCCAGAGAGAAAAAACCAAGAACCATAGGACTACACTCATATGCAGAATATAAAACTGAAAGCAACAAAGAAAAAAACAAACAAAAAGACTCATGAACACAATCAATAGTTTTAAGGGTTACTTGAGGGAAAGGGGGGAGAGGGTGGGAGAAGAGGGAGGGGGTGGGAGAGGAGGGAGAGAGAGCCAAATATATCATGATGGAAAGAGAACTCACACTGGGTGGTGAACATTTAATGCAACAAATAAATGATGCAGTATAGAATTGTACACCTGGAACCTATGTAACTCTTGATAACCAATGTAACCCCAATAAGTCTAAAACGAAAAACATTTTTAAAAAATCAAAATAAATTATTTTCTACTCTAAATTTGTTTATAAAGGTATACGTACCAGACACATATACATTTGTATTTCTGTCTTCTTCAACATGAAACCATCCTAAAAATCAAAATGAATAAATAAAACACATACAAGAAAAGGTAAAAGTCACATTATGAAATCTTAACAATGTGGCAGTTTCTCAAAATTTCTAGGAACTTTTTCTTACTTTTAGAACAGGCATGTCCAACCTGCACCCCAGGATGGCTTTGAATGTGGCCCAACACAAACTCTTAAAACATTATGAGATTTTTTTGCAACTTTTTTTTAGCTTATCAGCTATCATTAGTGTTAGTGTATATTATATATAGCTCAAGACAATTCTTCCAATGTGGCCCAGGGAAGCCAAATGGTTGAACACCGTGCCTTAGAATAAGACAGACTAACTCAAACAACTGTCTAGCATTCAAAGCATTTAAATCTTTTTAACAGATAACTGGTTTCAGAGCCCTGTGTGAAAAAAGGCTAGTTTTGGTCATGATTCTGGTTCTACCTTAAAAAAACTCATCCTTGCACTGACTGCAGGCCTTCGCTTTACACTGCTTCTAACTCCAATATACTGTGTTAGACATGGCCAAGCTGAAACAAAACTAATGTGAGTGTAATTTAAATAAACCCAAAAAGTAGAAGAAAATAACCTTACAAATAGAACTTTTGACAACCCCCTAACGATAGCTCTATTTTGGAAAGGAAGCAACTGAGGCATAAAACCAAAACAGCCAAGCCAATGCCCACAAGTTAGTTAAGAGCCAACTTATGAACCCAAATAATATATTTTTATTATTTGAATAACTAAATAATTTTATTATACATCTAAAACCCTCATCTCTATGATTCCTTCAAAGCCATTATTAATTCTCAAAAAAGTAACTATATATACACACACTCACATTTTTAAAAAGTTTTACACTAATATTTTCAAGCTAAATACACTTGCCTGATTCAGCCTTTCTCTTCTCTCCCCTCTTTTTGGGATCAGTGGGTTCAGGGGTTTTTCTTTGTGGAGGTTCCTCTGCAGGCTTTACAACACTGACATCCTGTACATTTGCAGTAGAGCTAGATGCACCATCATTAGAAAAGCCATAATTGGCCTGATATGTAGCAATGAAATCTTCAGTTATCTGAACAAGAAATTCAAAACACACACAAATTCAAAAGTGATTTCCTCTTGTAAAAAGCTTACACTGTGTTAAATTACAGCATATTCGGTTATACAACTTAATACAGAAGTGAATAAAAATTGTAGTACTAAAGTGTAAATGCAATAATAGTCACCTTATATAGAAAACTGTGCATAAAATGATTTAAAAGACACAGGTACTTGGATTAACAACACAAAAGTCTGAGATACTATCAAATCATTTTAAATGATGTTGGCAAATTTGTAGTTGTTTCATTTATAAATTATTACCTCTCCACAGTCTACTTGTACATATAACAAAGGAAGAACCAGATAACAATAGAAGAAAAAACTACAGTCAACCAGTAATCTAACAACAGAATCACTTTTTCTTTAACTATGTAGTTGCACAAAAATATATGTATACTAAATATTTAAATACCTGTGTGCAGACAGCACACAGAATGGAACTTTGATTTGGAGTATAAAGAATGAGGCTAACAATAGTAAAACCAAATGTGTGTTTTAACTTTAATTGTGAATTAAACCACATTATCATTTAGTGTCATAACAACTTAAGAACAAATCCAACTCACATCCATCCTTCTGGCTTTTAGAGAAACAAAAAGCACAATTGCACAATGAAAGATATGTAGCTATATCTTCATACCAATCAACGCCAGACATACATAAAAATGAGAAAAATTTTAAACTGAAAGTTTGAAGAGTTCTGAACCTCCATAACATAACAAGATAAGTCACAAATTAATCTATTATCAGACTATTGTTAAAAGTACTCAGAAGGCTGAAGAAACCAAATCTGCATTCTAGCTGGCACTACCTACCAGTATAGAAGGGAAACACAGTTACCCCTTGCACAACACAGAGGTTAGGGACGCTCAACTCCCATGCAGTCTGAAATTTGCGAATAACTTTTGACTTGCCAAAAGGCTACAGTTGACCAGGAGTCTTACTGATAATACAAAGTAAGTTTTGATTCCCCAGTAGGTTATTGTTGACCTTCAGAAGCCTTACCGATAATGCAAAATAACACATACTTTGTATGTTACATATATTATATACTGTATCATTACAATAATGTAAGCTAGAGCAAAGAAAATATTAAGAAAATCATAAGAAATAGGAAATACATTTACAGTACTGTATTTATTGATAACATAAGTTTATGTTGTTTATAAGATGAAACATATCTGTGTATAAT
The DNA here is from genome assembly GCA_004026885.1 of Lyroderma lyra. Classification (NCBI taxonomy): domain Eukaryota; kingdom Metazoa; phylum Chordata; class Mammalia; order Chiroptera; family Megadermatidae; genus Lyroderma; species Lyroderma lyra. Next base: position 53,047 of record PVJL010008339.1, read on the forward strand.
GTGGACCCACGCAGTTCAAACCCATGTTGTTAAAGGGTCAACTGTAATAAATTTAACAATTTGGAGGGATTGGAACATACAAACACAAAATAGGAAAGAAAGAAGTTGAAATAAATAAATTTTAAACTAACAGTCTAATTACACAATGGAGACAAGGTTTGTTATTACAGGTGTGAAAGTCAATTAGTGAGCCATTTGGTATCCTTTTTCCCACTCATATGAGATTATAACAGGGTACTTTTATGGAAAAGTTTACAGAACCAAGTTTAACACCAGTTATTTTACTTCCAAGCTGAAATAAAGTACTTAATGATTTCCAAGTATCTAAGTAAATATACACAGATCTTTCCCATCCATATTCTGTGCACCACCTCTAGTCAGGTTCCTGTGGTTACATGGTTCAAGCAAGTATGTCTAGAGACAAAATTAAACAGGAAAGTAGAGAGGTGCAGACAAAGTTCAATCAGTAACGATATATAAATTTTTAGGTTTTTCTTATAAAGAAGCTGCATTTTGCACATAATATATAAGCTAAAAATCTGAATTCCTAGGATAAGTGATGTTGGCGCCCTGAGAGTAACAGCTACTAAGTTTGCTCTTGGTATTTTTCCTTTTTGCAATAAAAAAGTTACCACTGTAATAACCAACTGTGACCTTCACAGATAAAATTATTAAGGCACAGAAAAAACTTAAGAATTAAATTGCATTTAAGACATCTCTCTAAAGATTTATGTTGCTTACATATTGGTTCTGAAATAGACACAACAACAAAAAACGTCACTATCCGTGGCGGGCTCCGACTCAGGACCTCGGAAGAAAACGTACAAGGAGCGCCCCGTGAGGCTGCCCATACGGGCCCGCTCTGGAGTCGCACCGGTGGTGACACACTCTTACCTTGGGAAACCAAGCCTTCTTGTCCAGGTCCCACTCGTAGGGGGTGTCATTTGGCTGTTGCCCAAAAGAATCGGTTTCTCCACTGGAATCTTTCTGGATGTCTCCGTCCTTGATGTTTCCATACAATTCTTGCATTCTCAACTGCTCATCAAAGTCGTCCTTCCCATCTAAGTTGCTGCTCATGTTGCCGACTTAGCCCAGTTGCACGGTCCAGGCGAGCTAAGAGGCAAAGATGAAGCTGCAGGAGAAAAATGAAGTCTGCAGCTCTTGGCCCGCGCCCTGCCACCCCCCAGCGCACCAACCCCGCGGCGCCCCAACAGCCCCCGGGAGGTCGGGCCACTCGGCAGCCGCACCGCACCCACTCACCCCCCCTCTCCGCCCACCCGCCGCGCGCGCACGCGCCGATGCTCCCCGCCCGACTACGCCACCGCCCACCTGGCTCGCCCCGCGGGGCCTCAGCGCCACTGTTAGATCCAGGGCGCGGCGGAAAGCGCGCACGCGCGCCGCCGCCGCTGCCGACCGGGTCAGAGGCGACTGCAGCTCCAGGGGCAACGTCAGAAAATAACTTGAAAACGGAGGCCCACTCAGACTGACGCAGTCGCCATTGATGGCACGAGGAGACGTCGCGGGTCGCACTGACCCGCCCACAATGGCGTCAACAAGCGCCGACGCGGGCCTGCGCCGCGGGGTCCAGGGGCGGGGCGCTAGGGGGCCTTGTGGCGGCCTTGCACAGGTGCTCACCTGGAATGACTCCGGGAAGCGAGGGGTGCGGAGTTCCCTTGCCGCGACCAACAGAACTTGGCTGTGCGGGGCGGCAGCCTGAAAGCATGGGAATATTCCTACCCGGCAGGCGGATGTCGGTTCGCTGCCATCTTGGGGTGCATGGAGCAAGCGGAATAGGCTTGTCTTACTGAGAAAAGGCCGCGCCTTCTTCACACAAAAGCCCCGCCTCTGCCTGGCAAAAGTTATCTCTTCTTTCTTTCTGATTGCTTAGGGTAGGCGCTGAGTGTGGTTCATCTTGGTAGTCTGACCATCCTAGCATGGGGTCTGCTGTGAATGAGTGAGTAAAGGAAGGAGCGATGGTTGGAAGGACCAACCTTTTCCAAGCCTCCGCCCCCTCCTTTATACTTGTGGTAACTTCCTCAGGCTGGAGATCGACTCTGGAAAGGGAGAGAGGGTAGCAGTTAGTTGCCTGCCTCCTGCACGTCATGATTCCAAAGTGCTTAAGCTCCAAATCTGAAACATAAATATCCAAGTGTATACACCAGCTTTGTTTTTCGAGACAATGCTTTCCCTCTAAACACGTTTCTTTTTTTCAGAAATTGCACATATCGCTGAAAAGTATATAATTTTTAATTGGCAGATATTTATTGAGCTCCTGCTAAGTGCCAACCACTACTAGGTTCTGGCGACTCAGCAGTCAACAAGACAGGCACAGCTCAAGGACGACACTCACGGTGGTTGGGAAATGATAGAATAGAAATACTGGATGCTGGAGAACAGCGGTTTGCAAACTTTTTGGTCTCAGGACCCCTTCAAACTAAAAAATTATTGAAGACCTCAAATAGCTTTTGTTTATGTAAATTATACCTATCAATATTTGTCTCTAAAATTAAAACAACTATTTAAAAGTACAGTAGACCGGCCATTAACTGGAACTCAAGCAACCGGCACTCTCAAGCAAATGGCAAAAAATTGAAGAAATAATACTACATTTATCCGGAACCAGTTACCTGAGATTTTACTGTATTTATTAATTTATTTAAAATAATAGCGAATGCAATGTATAAACATGAATTTCATAACTCAAACTTGAGGGTAGGGGAAAGTGTCCCAGAAAAAATTATTTCTGCTATTTCTTTACTTCCAAACATAGCAGTTGATTATGGATTCTAGAAAATTCTAACTCTCCAAATACTAGCTGTGTGAATATGGTTTCCACCATAACAATGATTTTTAAATAGTATCTCGGGGGTTTTTGGTGTGGTTTTTTTCAGTTACTTTTTTTATGAAGTTATTGTGTTGGGAACTAGTGGAGAACTGAAGTTGCATGCACTTTGATAATATAGATAACATGAGTTTTATTAGGCTCATTTAAGCATTGCTAAATATTTCTTTCTGGATCCAAGAATAGTATACAGCTGTTTACAGCAATGTGTTATTGGGCTCCCATTTCACTCCTGAGTGAATTCACAGCATAGGTGATAATATGCTACATAACCCTACTGCATGTGACACCCTGAGTTCCTGCTGTGTCCACAGGCCCCTCTGAGTAAGTGATCAAAAGTGTTCCTTATGCCTAGCTCCCATGTGACCCAGCTAACCTGGCCCAAAGTCTTTTCAGAGGCTTGTGAGGTGACGTGGCAGGGCAACCTGCATCCTAGACTTAATTTGATGAACTGAGTCAATAAGAGCCTCTCCTAGTGAGAGGAATGAGTATGGAACAGATAGGGACATGGTCAGAACAGCACAGAAGCAGGGAGGCCCATGTAAGAAAGGTAATAAGCAGAAGAAAGGCCTGCTGTGAAATTCTCCAGAGGTGAGAGGAGAAGCTGACACAGTGACCGAAGGTCACTGAGTCACCGGAATAGTGGAGCAGTGGAGTTGGGAGCTAGGTGCACTTGTAGATACAATGGCATTGTATTTTACCACGACCTGACACTTGTTTTTTTAAACAATGCTATTGTCTCTATGAGGCCTAGTCCCTGTTTGTTCTTATTTCCTTTATTCATAAAATGAACTCCCTAGTAATCCTGAAGTAATCAGAAGCATCGCTGTCTTCATAACCTGTCTTTTTCAAGATTATTTTGCAAGTCACAGAAACACTCAAGGTAACAAGAAAATAGAGATGATCCTTATTATTATAAATATACAGGGTAGCTCCAAATCCAGAATGTAGATGGGCCATATGAAGGGCAACTGGAGGAAGCTGAACCAGTCTTGGAACCCAGATAGCTGGCTTCTTTATGAATATCTTCTTCATTCTTCCATCTTTGAACATTGTAACTGGTGATCTGTGTCATACCCCTAGCTTGACAGGACACAACCTTCTTGGTGGATAAAAATACATTAACCTACAAAAGCAGAGAGAGCTTGGCCAGAAAAGTCACCTATCTGGTCTAAGAAATCTTTCTGGAAAATTACTAAACTATACAAAAATGAGAATTTTTTTTTAATTGTCTATTCAAGCTAACTCTATTTGGGAATTTTCCTGTCCTCACTTCCTGTTACCCCAGGATTTAGTGGAAATAGAAGTAACTCCTTTTGACAAAAAGATTGCTGGATCCCTGACCTAAAGTGATCATAAGTGCAGAAATTCTTAAACCCAAATTTGCTATTTTTAGTAGATATGCCAGTGTTAAATTTTTTGAGGCACTTTCACCTTCAATGACAAACACATCCCCATTGGACATTTTATTTATACCTAAGTTTGTGACTTTGTTTTCCTGCTTTATAGCATATTATTATGGTCCATTATTCTCAGTTTGGGGTCAGGACAGACCCAGAGCAAAATTAAGAAGTATACAAAATTTGTTTTTCATGTGTCTCACCTCTCCCCACATTTAGGATCCTTCCAAAGAAATTCAGTGTTCTGCAGTAACATTTCTGGTACAATGATAGGCAGTGTGAAGGAATTGTGGATAACGGGGCCTACTTGCAAGGCTGGTCTTAAGAAGTATAATCTGTTAAAAAGACACAAAACTATCAAAACAAAGCCATGAATTTTAATTCCAATTCTTTAACCCTGGATGGGAGGCTGTTGCCCTATAAAAATAATTAGGGAATTATTTTACATTAGATCCCTAAGTCACTTTGGGATTTCTTAGAATGATGTAGAAAATGAGTATTTCTTGAGCTCTAGTTTTATCAACTGCTAAAAGGCTGCCTCGGCTTTTGTAATCTGATAATTTTATGACATTATCTCAAAAATGTTATATACTTAGAAGAGTAAAGATGTAATTTTTATCCAGAGTGAGAAAAATAGTAAAATATTTGGAATGCTTTGTGAGTTGAAAATAAGTTAAATTTTGGGATTAAAATGGCTTCTCAGTTATATTCTATCAGAAGCATCGTTTTTAGAATTTAAAGTTACACAGTCATTTGAAATTTTGACATTTATTTATTTTGTCCCACTTATTACAATGTCCAACTTAAAACATTACTAATACAATATTGGCATCCCCACTTAAGTAAACCAATTTTACAGATATGTAAAGTCCAGTCTTAACATGTAGTCCTTTTCTGATCTACATCATTAGCAAAAGTTCACTACACAAACCATTTAAGGAAAGCTCAAAACTACCAAAAGCACACCACACCCAAAATCAAGTTTTTGAAAATACAAATTTAGCCATCTCTAGTGCCAAACAATTGCTTTAAATTGCCCCCAAGAAAACATTTTCCAAAACCACAAATCTAAATCTGACATCTACTGACAACAGTTGTTTGAAATAACAATTATTAACAAGCTTGTAATGTTAGCAAGTAGGAGGAGAGGATAGGAAAGCAGAACCTTCCATCTGATTTCCAAGGGCAGAGAGTAATTAGGTCATACTCTTACAGGACTTAGGCACCCCATTGGGTTTAATGAAGTCAAGCAGAAACATGATCTGATAACAAGTGCACACCCAGGTAGGTATTTCATGTGGTACCTTTGCATCTAGTAGAAAGAGAGCGCTGCTTACCAGAAAGAAATGAGTTTTCTTAAAGGAAGAATTTCAGGCAATAACAGACTCACAGATTTTTCAACAAGGGTCCTTACCTGGGCCCTCAAATGACACCATAGACATAGCCATTTATTCTGCCTGTAAATAAGGCAAATTCTTCACGATATTTGTAAAAGAGAGCATTGTCCAGTGATCAATGGTAGTTGTAAGTAGAACTACATTAAGTCAGTAAGTGTAGACCCAGTAAGGCAAGCTCTCTGTTCCTGATCCTTACTCATTTCTTTATACTTGCTGAACCGAAAACATTTTCATTGCAACTGAACAGCTGTAGTTATAATGGAATAGAGGTTAATGGAAAAGGGCAGTAAAAAAAAAAAAAACCAAAAACCTATGAAATTTCACTTTTTTAGAACTTTGCTTATTAAGAAAAGTGCAGAAGAGATGTTTTTGATACCCTTTTCATATGTAGTGTATAGTCTCTATATTTATACCACATAAATACAAACAGTTTTATATAAATCACAGGAATATGAGAATTTAGAAGCATGATAGATGTGATAAAACAAATTAGATTTTAAAGTGTCACCTTGGTGATTTTACCTTCGCTCCCATGCAACCTCCCATAGGATCCACTGGTATACATATTGTGTCTTTCTGCATCTAGTGGGGTTTCATTAATTTAGAAAACCCAATAATGTCTGTATATTAAAGAAAATCATGTTTTCTCTTTTATGTGTTAGGGACCTTCACTCCTAAGATTTCAACTCAATGCACAAACAACAAAAATTCTGACACCATATGCCTACACATAGTTCAGAGTTGGATACACATGCTGGGAGGCAAAAATACCATTTTAAATTTAAAAGCTAGGTTCTGTTATCTTCCTCTTCACACTACACCCAGTGAACAAGGTCACACTAATTTCAGACACCTGCGTGCTCCCAGCACAAACCCTTGCCATCACAGCCAGGTTAAGAGGGGTATCAGCAGGAGGGTCAGGAAGCCCCACCTTGCAACAGAACAACTGAACTTTAAAATGCTGCTGGAATCTTCTGCTCAGCCAGTAAAGAGCAAAGGGGTTTATACAAGAATTGCTGAAAGCCAGAATCCAAGACACAATGGTAACAACAAAATGAATGGTAGAGGGGCCCACATAGGTTTGATAAGTGAATGAGCAGTACAGTTACAATTGGTGATTCGGCAACCAGCAGAGAGCAAAAAGAGCCAACAGCACCAACACCATTTTCACAATTCTCTTCCTGAATTCAATCTATAAGAAGGAAGAAAAAGTGCAAAAAAATAATTTAGCTGCAGATATTTTTAAAAGCCATTCTCTAGATTTACATAGAATTTTACAGTTAACAAGCTGGTGTCCCTTTGAACATGCAATTGTGAGATAACTGGCTGGGATGTGGGAAGGCAGCCTGTGGCTATAGAATCCCCCAAATTAATTGGCATTGTAACTCATGATCTTGGTCTCATTAGCTCTAATTCAGAGACTTCCAACCCTAGTTATGAGGTCCTCTAGGATGTTTCCAATTATCTCAAGGAGTATAGAATTCTCAAAAAAATTAATTTCATTACAAATAGATACTATACAAGATGCTTTCACTATATCAGCAGAGACCGATTAGGTTAGAATATTCTTGTGGAGTTTATTAAAGTTGTGAAGTTGGTACCAAAAATTACTTTTAATCTATAGGAATTCTAAATATATAGTCAAAGGAATAAAAACCAATATGCCTCGTTGATATGTGAAAATAATCCTATCTATACCTGTTAATAAAACAAATGAACCAGATGAAGTGAAGACATTGTCTGTGGTCCCAGGTAGAGCAAAAGACATGGGCATTATATATGCAAAGTTAGCCTCATGAGCACCACTGTTGGACCAACTGAATGGACCATCGTCAAAAAGAGGCACTGAGCTCTCCATTTACTGGTCAAGAGGTAAATGGAACCATCCCTCTCCACTCAAGAAAGACAAAAATCCTGTTGGGTTTTATAAAAAATCAAATGGAACAATGTTTTGGCAACATTCTTTTTATTCTGTTCATATTTATGAGAGGAGATAGCTTGTGGCTCTTGCAATAATCTTAAACAAACTTCTGTGAGGGACTATGTTCTCTTGCCACTGGTACTTTATCCCTGGATACCTCCATTTACTCATCTGTGTGTAAATGGTTTGCATTGAATAAAGTTATCGCTTCTTCCAAGTTCTATCATCCTCTGTTTTTCTATTATTCTGTTACTCTTTCTAAAACAAAAGATGCTTCACTTTATAGTCTCGCCTTGTGCAATGTTCTTCACTATTCCATAGGGTAGATAATTCTGACTGCTCCAAAACTTCAACTGGCCCATTTCTAACAATAGTAGTTCTACCTTTTATTGAATGATTACCATGCACCAGAAACTATGCAAAGCATTTCATATATATCATTCATTCCCCATCCTCATTTTACAGATGAGGATACTGAGGCCCAAAGAGGTTAAGTAAGTTGCTCAAGATTGCTCTCAACTAGTATGTGATAGAGCTGGAATTAAATTCAGTATCTGACAGATTTTTTAAAAATACTGTATTGCTATTTTGTATTTATTACTCACAGGTGGTAAAGTAGGAATTTAACTTCTAAATTTATGCATGAGTCCTAATTACTACATACCTGCTTGTGGGCATGCCTTTGTTCCTCAGTCAGCATGTTCAAGGTGCTTTTGTAAAGAGTCCTAGCAATCAAAGAATAATAGACAGAGATAATAGACAGTGGAATAGACAGCGTAGAACACAAAGAAACACAAGAGAGAATGTATCTCTTGCAGGAGCATCTCAGAAACAGAATCATATGATTCAAATGTCATATTTTTGTTGGGATCTTGAAATGTATATACATTTGAGATTATAGCCTCTGGTAAAGCAATCATCATAGACATGATCCAAATGCAGCCAACTTTGGCACAGGTTTTCAGGATGACATTGGAAGGCTGTCACTCCAATGGCTTCACAACTGCCTTGTATCTAGAAACATACAAGCATAGGCAGAAGTTAAATAAATATGGAAATTACAGAATCTTAGGGTTAGAAGCAGTCATTCGGGTCTACCTCCAATCTGAATGTATGTAATCAAGTCTACATTAACCAACTGGAATCGGTTATGGTTTCAAATACACATAATACATCCCAGTATTTTTAATTTATGCTAATTACCTTTTCCCTTATCCACCTAATTGAGATTTTCTAGGTTTGCAATTTTATAATTTTATGTGTAGATCCTCTATTTAGGACAAATAAATATTTTTCAACTTGATTTTGTATGTGATTGAGAGTAATTCATTACCTGTGTATTACCTTAAGCGTTCTAAAAAAAGACTTCCTTTTTGTATAAGTGACTGTTCTTAAACCTAATTTTCATTTTTTCATGAGTGAGCAGTCATCAAACTTCCTAGAAAAAAATTCCATGAATTTATGCAGTAAAGAGAAGAGGGATAATTTCTGCCCTCTTCCTAAGTGCTAACATTTTGCCCAACCCGATCTGTATGTAGATTTAGAGCAAGGCAAGAATGAAATCAGAAACCCTGTGCCCATGCAAAGATGTCTCTTCATTAAGACAAATCTACCTTAAAATCTATAGCCTTTTAGTAAATCTTCCCTCAAATAGAATATAAAATGAGTCAAAGCAAAGATTCATAAAAAACACAGGGAAAGCTTTTCTTCTTCTCCAATTCCCGAATCTGAAGAAGCTATTCCTTCTGGTATTGATTGATTACTTACAGGCTTCTTGCAGACATTCTTAAGCATCATTTTAAACAATGAGAGCCTCAATTTTTTTATGCTTTTAGTTATCATTCTACAATATAAACACAGAAAAACACAGTACTTAACCTGAAAATGTCCACACAAAGCCTGAACATCCTGACTGCCAGAGGTAGTCAACCAAGATTAATTTATTTCTCTGGAAGTGAAAATGTCATTGAATGCCTATAGAAAACAAATACAATTAAATGATGACATTGCATGGAGTTACCTGGAAGCTGAAAACCTCACTGTTTTTCTGCCATTGATTAATTGGATGAATTTCAAATAAGTTAGATGCACACATCTTTTTACCATTCTGCGGTAGTCAGTAATGCATATGTGGTCAATTTCACACTTAGGCTGATGTTTTAATGTTGACAATATTGCACCACTAGGCTGCACTAATGTATAACACATGAATTGCTTTTCTTATACACCTGGAACAATTTGCCTTACTTAATGAATTGGGTGAGGGGAATACTGTTCAAATATTGTTTTAAGCAAAGAATCACACTTCAAAGAGAATAGGTTATCCCTAAATCATACAATTTAAACCCCTTATCTGATGCTAACATAGGAATTTTAACATTCTTACACTAACTTTCATTTCAAATGCCCCCTGATTTTTCAATCTTACCCCCAGATTACAGAGTGTGATAAAAGCATAATCATAGCCAGTGAATGTTAAATACAAGCTTTCCTTTCTTTTTGCTTCATTTCACATCTTAGCAAATATAACAGAAAAGAAACTCACCTGTCAGTGCTGAGGATTGTTAATGTGACACACCAACAGAAGTGACCCAGATGAAAGAGAGCACCTTACAACCAATTCTTCCGAACAGCCACCCTTCTGCAAGGTAGTGAGTTGCATCCACTGGCACACAAGTTAGTAGAAGTAAAAGATCTCCAAAATCCAAGCTGGTGATGAAAATATTTGGAACCATTTGCATGGATTTGGTCTTGAATAACACTTTAATGAGAATAACATTTCCAAAGATGCCCACTGAAATGATCACAGCATTCGTGATATAGATGGTGCATAATGCTTCTATTCCTGGAGAGTTGTCTGTGGTCCAGCCTTTATTTTTGGTATCATTAGGAATGAATGACCTGGATGATTTTGTATCATTTGTGATTGAAATTAAAGTCTGATTAGGTGACTGAGGCTGTCTTTGAGGCATTTCTTCTGAAGAGTATACCTTTAATATTCTTCTCAGTTCAAATGTAGTTGATACCACATTCAATACCCACATGTAGTAATGAGATGGTAGAGGAACAGAGCAGAATGGCAAGCAAATTCAAGACATCCAGATACTCCTTTCCTTCAGTTGTACTGTGTTTCCCAGCATGCTTGGCTAAGTGCTTACTGATCTCTCACTGAAGAGTAGGAGGTGGAGGAGTTTTATTGACGTTTCATTGACAAAAGGATGGAGGTTGGGGAAATGCTCTGCAGTTGCTTGTTCTTCCCTGTTGGGGAATATTATGAATAACCATATAATATAGAATAACACCTATTGTTTTTTAGAATCACTCTGTTCCCACATCTAACAATGAAGATTTATATAGATCTTGTCACTTTTCTCTTGGAACTCATTCATTTTTCTGCAATCAGGAGGTGGTCTATGCACTTTCTTTTACCTGATAAATAAGTATGTGTGTCCCGTGAATCACAAATTTTAATCCACTACTCTAGATTTAATATTAGTGAAGTGCTGAAGCAACGAATCCTCACATTTTGATAGGGCTGATGTCACTTACAAGGGGGATTAATTCAGGTGACCTGGGCTGATCACCTAGCTCTGACACATGGTAATGCCAACTCTGCATATTACTGGGGCTGCACTGCACAATCGCAAGCGACATTTAAGAGACGAAAAATCCAGGCAAACCACAAGTTTCTTTATCTCTAAATTTTCTAATAAAACAGTTCTTAATGTTTGACTGTCAATTTCAATGCCATATGTTTTATTTTATTTTATTTTATTTTATTTTATTTTATTTTGAATTCACTTTTATTGTAAGACTTATTGGGGTGACATCTGTTAGCAAGGATTACATAGGTTTCAGGCATACAATTCTACAGTGCATTGTCAACTTGTTGTATAATAAGTTCACCACCCAGTGTGAGTTCTCTTTCCATCACCTTATATTTAGCTTCCCCCACTCCTCTCCTACCCACTCCCCTTTCTCTCCTCCCCGTCAACCTCATCCCCAAATAAACATTAAACTATTGATTGTGTCCATGGGTTATTTGTTTCTTCATTTCTTTTTTCTTTGCTTTCAGTTTTATATTCCGCATATGAGTGAAGTCATACAGTTCTTTGTTTTTTCTGTCTGGCTTATTTCACTAAGCATGATGATCTCCAGATCCTTCCATTTTGTTGCAAATGGCAATATTTCATCTTTTCTTATAGCTGAATAATATTCCATTGTGTATATGTACCCCAGCTTCTTTAGCCAGTCATCTGTTGCAGAGCACTTTGGTTGTTTCCATGTTTTGGCCACTGTGAACAGTGCTGCGATGAACATTGGGGTACATAAGGTTTTGTGGACAAAGATTTTCAAGTCTTTTGGGTAGATCCCCAGAAGGGGGATTGCTGGGTCAAATGGTAGCTCCATTCCCAATTTTCTGAGGAACCTCCACACTGCCTTCCACAGTGGTTGTACCAGTTTGCTCTCCCTCCAGCAGTGTACCAGAGTTCCTTTTTCTCCACATCCTCTCCAGCACTTGTTATTCCTTGTCTTGTTGATAATAGTCATTCTCACAAGTGTGCGGTGGTATCTCATTGTGGTTTTGATTTGCATTTCCCTGATAGCTAATAAGGATGAGAAATAGATAAAAGAATTATTAGATTAATATGGAACCATAAAAAGACCTCGAATGGCCAAAGCAATACTACATAAAAAGAATAAGGCTGGTGGCATTACACTTCCTGACTTCTATTTATATTACAAAGCATCAGTAGTCAAAACAGCTTGGTCTTGGCAGAAGAACAGAAATAGAGACCAATGGAATAGAACTGAAAACCCATAAATAAACCCACAAATTTATTGACAAATAATTTTCAATAAAGGAGCAAAAAACATACAATGGGGAAAAGACAGCCTCTTTAGTAGGTGGTGCTGGGAATACTGGAAAAACATATGCAAAAGAATGAACCTGAGCTGTGAACTCTCTCCATATACAAAAATTAACTCAAAATGGATTAAAGACCTTCATAGAACACCCGCAACAATAAACTGTATAGAAGAAGACATTGGTACTAAACTTATAGACCTAGGACTTGAGGAAGTCTTCATGAACATGACTTCAAAGGCAAGGGAAGTAAAAGCAAAAATAAATGAATGTGACTATATCAAACTAAAAAGAGAGGAGGGGGTGGGAGAGGAAGGGGGGAAGCTAAATATAAGGTGATGGAAAGAGAAGTCACATTAGGTGGTGAACTTATTATACATCAAGTTGACAATGCACTGTAGAATTGTATGCCTGAAACCTATGTAATCCTTGCTAACAGATGTCACCCCAATAAGTCTAACAATAAAAATGAATTAAAAAAAAATAAAAAGCTTCTGCACAGCAAAAGAAACCATCAACAAGGTAAAGAGGCAGCCAACTGAATGGGAGAAAATATTTGCAAATAACCGTATGTTTTTTTAAATGCTGTTTAGGGCTTGTCTATTTAGAAATGATTAAAATGAACCTGCCTTGTTCCAAAACAAAGTAACACAGCTTGAGGTTCTGACCCAAAAGGAGTTGTAAGAATGAAAATCATTATGTTCAAGTGAGGGTATGCCATAGCTTACTCCATATGTAATGAGCATATGGATGATGTTTACATCATCTGAAGAAAGCACAAATTAAGACAATTACCTTAGTACCAGCAATTAAAAAACTCTCATTACAGAAAATGTGAATATGTGACTTGTGTGTGTGTGGCGGGAGAGGTAGTTTGGGAGTGGGAAAACAGTAGTTTGAAGGCATTTAATAATATAAGCTGCTATGAAATATTATCTGAAGTGATCAAATTCAAAGATAATTTCTCAGCTAGGAGAAACTCTTTGTAGTAAGGTATTTATAAATATATCCATATCAGAATTTGTCTGGGAAGTGAAATCAAAAGCAGCAAAGTATTTAGCTAGCCAATCAACAGGAAGAGCAAACAAAAGTTGCTCTTTATATTGACAGAATAGTTGCAATAAATACAGGGAAAGTTAATTGGATGAATTGAACAATTAGCTGGTTATTTTGTTTGTTTGTTTTTGTTTTTGTATGTGGGGAGTTCCCTGGCTGGGAATCGAACCAAGGCTGCAGCATTGACAGCGCCAGCACTGAAGCCTTAAACCACTACACCACCAGGGAACTCCCCTATCTGGTTAATTTGAGCCTACTAAACCACACCTCTCATCTACTCTGTATGAAATTATGTCCAGAGCTCGAATTACTCAGCTAAATAACTGTCTTGATGGGAATGGGGAGGGGAAATATAATGCCATTCATTTATTTTTGCTTTTACTTCCCTTGCCTTTGGGGACAGGTTCATGAAGTCTTCCTTGAGTCCTAGGTCTATAAGTTTAGTACCAATGTCTTCTTCTATACAGTTTATTGTTGCGGGTCTTCTATGAAGGTCTTTAATCCATTTTGAGTTAATTTTTATATATGGAGAGAGTTCACAGCTTAGGTTCATTCATTTGCATATGTTTTTCCAGTTTTCCCAGCACCACCTACTAAAGAGGCTGTCTTTTCCCCATTGTATGTTTTTTGCCCCTTTATCGAAAATTATTTGTCCATATATTTGTGGGCTTATCTCTGGGTTTTCGGTTCTATTCCATTGGTCTCTATTTCTGTTCTTCTGCCAGTACCAAGCTGTTTTGACTATTGATGCTTTGTAATATAAATAGAAGTCAGGAAGTGTAATGTCACCAGCTTTATTCTTTTTATGTAGTATTGCTTTGGCAATTCAAGGTCTTTTATGGTTCCATAGAAATCTAATGATTCTTTTATGTATTTCACGAAAGTATGATTGTGGGATTTTGATGGGTATTGCATTGAATCTGTAGATTGCTTTGGGCAGAATGGCCATTTTAACAATGTTAAGTCTTCCTATCCATGAACAGGGGATATTTTTTCACCTCTTAAAGTCTGTTTCAATTTCTTTCAAAAGTGTCTTATAGTTCTCTGTGTATAAGTCTGTCACATTCTTTGTTAAGTTAATTCCCAGGTATTTCATTCTTTTTGTTGTGATAGCAAAAGGAATTGACTCCCTCATTTCTTTTGCTGTGGATTCGTTGT
>PVJL010008340.1:0-67646 GCA_004026885.1 Lyroderma lyra
TCAGTTTTATATTCCGCATATGAGTGAAATCATGCAGTTCTTTGTTTTTTCTGTCTGGCTTATTTCACTTAGCATGATGATCTCCAGGTCCATCCATTTTGTTGCAAATGGCAATATTTCATCTTTTCTTACAGCTGAGTAATATTCCATTGTGTATATGTACCACAGCTTCTTTATCCAGTCATCTGTCGCAGGGACAAATAGTTTCTTGATCCCTTCCGGTACTCCAATGATGCAAATGTTGGTATGCTTGATATTGTTCCAAAAGTCCCTTAATCTAACTATCTTTGTTCTTTTTAATTCTTTTATCTTTTTGTTTTTCCAGTGGGGTGTTTTCTTGTCTTCCAAATCACTGATTCGATCTTCTGCCTCATGTAATCTACTATTGATTCCTTTTAGTGTATTCTTCATTTCAGTTATTCTTTATTTCTTACTGGTTCTTTTTTATGGTTTCCATGTCCTTTTTTTCTGCATATTTTCTCTTTGCTGAAGTTCTCATTAAGTTCCTTAAGCTTTCTTATTATAACCAGTGTTCTAAACTCTGGTAGGTTGGTTGTCTCCATTTCATTTAGTTCTTTTTTCTGGTTTTTCTCCTATTCTTTGATTTGGGATATGTTTTTTAATTTCCTCATTCTGACTGCTTCACTGTGTTTGCTTCTGTGTGTTAGGTAGATCTCCTGTGTTTCTCAGTCTTTGCTAGGTGGCCTTATATAGCATGTGTCCTGTGTGGTTCAGTGGCGTAGTCTTCACGATTACTTGTGCATGTGTTCCTTGTGTGTGTTGTGTGTATTCTCTTATAGTTGAGCCTTGATTACTTTTCGCATGTCAGTGGGTGGGACTGACTTTCAGGCTGACTGGCTGTGAGGATTGGCTATGCCCAGTGTATGAGCTGCTGTGTGGGGGCTGACCCCCCCCCAAGAGGAATTTACCCAGGGGGCTCTTGTACCTCTTAAGACCACTCTTTGGGTGTGCCGCTTATAGGGCTAACTATTAAGGCTCTGGTATGGTCTGAAGCTGACCTCTGGGTGTTTTGTTTCTGGAGTCTCTTGAGAGGGGGTCCTGTACATTCTAGTTTCAGCCTTACCTGTCACTCACCCAGAGCTACCTGGTAGGAGCTACCAAGCTGTATGTGGTTGGCTGTTGCCTGTGCTGGACCTGGAAGTGTGTCGAGGTGGCCTTTCTGTGACTGAGGCCGGCTGCCACCAGTACTGGGCCTGGGGCAGAAAGCTCTTTCTTTTAAAAGATTGAAAGAGCATAAGTTGCCAGACTCATTGGGTTTAAATAATTATAAATGACATAGCTTCCTTGGTCAGCTGATTTGGCTGCTTGAGCTGGTATATACTCTTCAATGTCAAACATAGCATCTGAATTCAAAGTCGTCCAATGTGCTTGTTATAAATACAGTGCATTCAAACAGGAAAATTGTCTCTACTTTCTCCAGCAACTAGTTTTATTTAACTTTTGCTTTATATATTTTTTAATTGTAATGTAACCTTCTTAATTAACATTCCCTGTGGATGAGTCTTCAGAAACTGGAGAGAGAAACACGCATTTTTGAAGAAAACAGACTCAAAGGCTCTTAGCACTTTTTATTAGAAACATGTTTGAATATGAACAACAACAAAAAATGTTAACATCAAGCCAAGTTTTCTGGGGGTGTTTTATCAGTTTTCAGGGATGGTCACGCGCTCACCCTACAGCAATTTAAGGGAATAATTTACCCTCCCACCACTGTGTGAAGCAGCAGCCCTCATGGGTGTCGGCCTTTTCTATCCTGGGAGCTGTGAAACACTGACCACCTACATGGATTTTTATTCCCCAATCCACCCACAGCAAAAGCTTGTAAAGTTGCATTTGCAAATTGCCAAACTTCATAGCTCAAAAAGAAACTACAGGGTTAGGAGGAGGAGGGGGGTTTGTTTTGATTTTTATTATGATGATGATGATGATGATGATGATGATGATGATTATTATTGGTGTCTTTGAAGAAACTGCCCTGAGAATGTCCCTCCACAAATCTTTAAGGAAATCGACATTTCAGTGCTATGTGCATAATTATGCCTCTTGTAAGAAGTAGTTCGTATGAAAGAAAACTGCTCTGATTCTAAATGTTGACCTTGGCCACTTCTATCCATTTAAGGCCATATCCTAGGAGGAGACACCTAATTTTTCTTTCATATTTTGCCTCTTTAGAGCCAAAAGGTTATGTAATAATAGTAAGTGTCCTATAGTTTTCTTCTAAGGTAGTTGCTCTGGACCCATTTTTCCCCAGAAGGCCTATTGATATTTTTACTCTTCGAGAGAAGGAAATTTTCTTTGGATCAGGTGATTGCAATGATTTGTGCTCTTTTTTCCATCGCTACATATTGCTTAAAGGCATTAATACATTTTTTGGTGGTCATTGTCAGTTAACAGATTAGAAAGAATTATTTTTTCCTTCACATGAGGCCCTGCACTTGAGTCTTGGTTGTTCTTGTGAGCGATTTCTGTCAGGTTCCATGTGGTAAGAGTTTTATCAAGGTCCTATAAGCACATCAATGCCATGAGCACATCAAAAATATATTTGAAATAGGTTTCTGCTTCCATGTCCAGCTTATATTTAGGACAGGTATGAATATAATGTATAAAGTATGTCAAATAAGTTAACTTTTTATGAAGTTGTTAGACACTCTTTGGAATCAACTGACATGTTATCTTTTCCAGTGATACTTCCATTTGAAACCATTTCTAATATAAGGGAATTATTTCTCCTTTAGTGTTGGGCAACCATTCCAAGGGGCTTACCTGGAAATCAACAAGAATCCCAAGTATAAGAAACTCAAAGATGCCATTGAAGAAAAGATTATTATTGCTGAAATTGTGAACAAAATTAACCGTGCAAATGGAAAGGTAAAAATGATAACCCTGAAGACTTGCAAAAAGTGTTTCTCAGTTGGGACACTCATTTTCAGTTTTCTGAATGTTAAAATTTGCATTTCATATTCTCAGAGTTACTATGAAGGGGGCTATTTTCCCTTAACTTTATGAGGTGGAATGTTTGTTTTCTGAAATTTTTATAAATTAAAATACAAGGTCAGATGATTAATTTTACAAACTCATCCC
This sequence comes from Lyroderma lyra, assembly GCA_004026885.1. Classification (NCBI taxonomy): domain Eukaryota; kingdom Metazoa; phylum Chordata; class Mammalia; order Chiroptera; family Megadermatidae; genus Lyroderma; species Lyroderma lyra. Next base: position 3,103 of record PVJL010008340.1, read on the forward strand.
AGAAAAAGTGCTACATACCTCATTGCTGAATATCACTATGGTCACCTTTAGGAGGTTATGCACTGATGCCAGCACCGAGTCCACCCTTCAAAGCAGTTTTGGAACTCTTCTTCTGGATTGGCCAGCAGAGCTGTCACCATACTCAAAATCTTTGCAAACTTGCCACTGTGCACTTACGTTGTCATAACCTTGGCAACTTGACACCTTACCAAGTTGTTTGTGCAGTGCTGCCAACGTAAGTGCATGGTGGCAAGTTTGCAAACTTAATTGTCAGATTTTGGATATGACAAGGTCTCTGATGGCCATTCCAGAAAAAGAGTTCCAAAACTGCTTTGAAAGATGGACTTGGCGCTGGCATCGGTGCATAGCTTCCCAAAAGGAGTACTCTGAAGGTGACCATTAGTGATATTAAGCAATGAGTATGTAGCACTTTTTCTAGGATGAGTTCACGAAATTAATCGACCTTGTATATTATCTACGTCCATTAGCATGTGCTTAGTTTACCTAGCTGCACATGATGAAAGATATTGGAATAAAATGTGCATTTCTGCAATTAACTAATACTTTAATCTCATGGACCATTTTTTGAATATTTTTGGTCACTGGTTTTACATTCTTTTTTGTTTTGTTTTGTTTTGTTTTAGAGTACATCCCGGATTTTCCTGTTAACAAATAATAATCTCCTTCTTGCTGATCAAAAGTCTGGACAGATCAAGTCAGAAGTTCCACTGGTGGATGTGACCAAAGTATCAATGAGCTCACAAAATGATGGCTTCTTTGCCATCCACCTCAAAGAGGTAAAGACTCAGCTATTGATTTGACTGAAAATGTCTGCCTTTGTCTAGTCTCTCAGGCATTTAAATTTTTCCACATTGAAGAATCCTATTACTTGAGGTTTATATATTCTTACTACTGATTTGCAAATTTTGGCTATATCCACTCCTATATAAAATCTCAACCTTGGTTTTTTCAATACTTGAATAAGATTAATCACTTTCTTGGCTCGTTCACTGGAGATCTAATTTTACTGAGTAGCTTTTGTTTGCACCCAATATGATGTACCATTATTTTGAGACTAATGCCTAGGGATATCAGGATGTTTTAAATTATGTTTCCTCCTATTGTTTCTTCTATATACTAAATAGTAAATGTCTTCTTGTTCATCTTTAATTTTGGGTTTTTTAAATAAAAAATGCAACTACACTAAAACAACTGCCTGATAATTTGGGCCTGAAGATTTTTTTTAACATTTTCTGCTTTTAGCTTAACCAGAACCTCCTGACATGAATAGAGTGCTTAAGAACATAGGCTCTGGAGTTGGTCTCACTAATTTTGTGATGACCTTGGCTTAAGATGTTTGACTGTCAAGTGCTTACCTAATTTTCCTCATCTTTAAAATGGGGAGAATAATAGTCCTACTTCATAGTGTTATAAGGATTAAATGAAACACTATGTAAAACATTAGCATAATGCTTGTCACCTAATAAATAGTCACTGAATAAACAGATGCCAGCAAATGTTAATCATGTTTAGGGACATGCATCTAGCTAATAGTGCACCTATCTAGTTAATGCTAAACTTAGTTAAAAATACCGTAAGTTTCGTTCAGCCTATTTTCCCAACTATGAATCTTAACCTAAAGAGAGCATGTCAAATCCTAAGACAGTGACTCTGAACCTCCATTAAACATTCAGTAACTCTAGTTCACCTAAATCAGAATTTCTTGGAATGGGACATAAGCATCCTATTTTTTGAAAGCTCCCCAGATGAGTCCCTTGTGAGGTTAAGATTACTGCCTACTGCCCTAGGATATTTGTTGGAAGTGTTATTGCTCTGTTTTTTTTTTTTTTTTAACCAAATCACTGAGGAGTTGTTTAAGCAGCTCTTTCAGAATGAGTTATAGGTTAGGTCAGTGCTTCTCGAACCAACAGATCACCCAGGGATTTTGTTGTGTGGTTCATATTCAGTGGGCCAGCAGTAGGGCCTGAGGCTCTGCTTTTCTAACAAGCTCCCAGGTGATGCTGATGGTACTTCTGGTCCCTCAAACAAGTTTGGGTAGCGAGAGGTTAGGTAACCTTACTGAAGTGCTCTGAGCAAGTTGGAAGCAATACTGCTTTTGTAATTATTGTTTATTCAGAAGAATGGATTTTAGTAGCTGATGTTTTAAAGACACTGTAAGTACGTTTTCAGCCAAACCTGTAAACATTTACTTCCTAAGTTGTCTTTAATTATGGTAGTCTAACTCTTGGTTTTTCCTTTTAGGGCTCTGAAGCAGCTAGTAAAGGAGACTTTCTCTTCAGCAGTGATCACCTGATTGAAATGGCCACCAAGCTCTATCGGACGACTCTCAGCCAAACCAAACAGAAGCTCAATATTGAAATTTCTGATGAGTATGTTTATGAATTGCTTGAATATATCTTTTAACTTTCAGCTTTATTCTTTTAGTTGAGCCATCTGGTCGCATTCATTCATCTAACTACTACTTATTAAGTATTGAATATGTATCAGGATTTGTTCTAGATGATGGATGGGCAGTAAATAACGCTGACCAAGTCTCCGCTTTCATGTACCTGACACCTAGTGGAAGAGACAAATATATACAAATAAAATAATAAGTGGGTAACATAACTTTGGTTAGTGGCAAGTGCTATGCAGGGGAGAAAAAGCAGGTTAAGGGTCAGAGAGTGTTATTTTGGATATGGAGGTCAGGAGGCCTCTTATCACTGACATCTGAGTTGAGACTGGAATCAAGGGAGCACGCCGAGCAACCATCTAGGGCGATGCCTCTGGGGTAGGGAAGCAGCATGTGCAAAAGCCCTGAGATGTGAGTGAATTTTGTGGCAGAGTGAAATGATAGGAAAAGACCCTGGGGAGAGAGGCAGGGGCCCGGTGGAGCTTGGTAGCTGAGGTAAAGAGTAGCGATTTTACTGAGGATAATGGAAAGCCATTATAAGTTTTGAGCAAGGGTGTGACATGATCTGATTTATTGTTTTCAAAGATCACTTTGGTTTTAGTGTGGAGAGTAACTATCAGAAAGCAAGAGTAGAAGCAGAGAAAATAGCTTCTCTGAGCTGTGTCTAGGGTAAGGATGATATGGCTTAGGCTAGAGTGCGAGAGGGAGGCAGTGAGAAATAGTCAGGTTCCACATGTAGTTTGAAGGAAAGCAGGCGGACCTGTTAACAGACTGGGGCCTGAGCCCAAGTGGCAGTGCTATTTACTACAATAGATGACACTAAAGAGCAAGCGTTTTAGGGTGGATGGAGTGCAGTAGAATCAAGAGTGCCATTTGGAGATACCTTTATTTTCACATATAAATAACAAAAGTTATAGAATAAGCATTCCCTGTTGACAAAGGTTCACTAGTGCTAAGACTACATAAATATTTACATTAGGGCTCTAATTATAGAGACATTATTAAATGCAGGTTAGAGCATCCCTCCATTTATTAAATCTATTAATACAAGATCATTTGAATGAATTTGAGTTACTATGTTGTTTGATACTGAATTGATTACTTTTCAACAGATTGTTTACTATTTGCTTAAATACTTTTTTGCATGTATAGTAAAAATTTGCATAACCAGATTGTTCAAGAAATGATTTTCTGATTAATATTTTGCCAGACTATTCTAACTCTTTCTAAGTCTTTCCAAAAGCAACTCATACCCATACCTGTCCTTCTATAAACCAAACATACTCTCCTTGATGTGTTAGGATTTACAGAACCTTAGTGACTGTCTGTTCTTATTGTACACAAAGAATGGTGTTAGATTGTGTGGAAGATTAGCCTTCGTATACTCTTGTGTTGGAAATTACAGTTTGGACTAAGTAACTTTTTTGGTATTAAGTTCTTTCTCACAAAACAAAACAAAACCAAAAGATAATGGCTAGGTGGGTTCCAGTCAATTAAGGTTTTAACCTGGTAGAGGCTGTTAGAGCTTTAAACTCCCTTAGGTGAAATTTTTCATAACTTGGGATGCTGGACTTCTGTTTTGGTGGGACTGCTAATTCCTACTATTGAGGAACATTATATGTATTCCAGATGCAGAAGCTCTTCACTGTAGGGATGAAGCAGGCTGTAGTTGGCCGACTAGATTAATAAAGCTGTCTTTACAGAAAATAATCCTACCAACAACCAGGCCACAAGGGATTGCTACACTTAAGCATTTCCCAAACTGGTATTCTAAGAGCATTGCCTTTGCAGGATATTAATAGTGACGTGCTATGAAGAAAGTGTTCTCTGGTGCAAATGTATAGTCTTTCTCTGCTGCAGCCCTTCTCACAGGCTCTGCAGTCTTGTGGCACATTACAACTCTCCTGAAGGGCTTGGGAGGAGGGTGTGTTCTGTGTTTCTCAAATGTAATCAACCACAGAACACCTCTAGGCGCTCTCACAGTTTGTGTTTGAGGCACAACACTGATGGGAATGCTTGCATCTCAGTGTCGGGGACCCTGTCTTGTCACAGACAGGGGTGTGATGTTCTGGATATGTAAGCTTTCAGTAAACATGCTAGTCTTGAGTAAAGATTTATTTACAGTATGGCCACATGAAGAAAAGAAACATTTAGTAGCACTATGGACAAGCCCATAACATGTTTCCTTCTCCAATTCCTAATTATTGACTGGTCTTATAAAAGTATTAATAAAATATAAATAAAATAACTGATGCTACCTTGCATGGCACCCATGGTCTCTCGTCCAGGCAGCACAGGAAGACACAAGGCACAGAGGGTTCCCATGTAGCCTGTTGCATAACCTCTGGGAGCGCTTAAGCAGAGATTATATGATCTTTTTGGAGAGCATTTTAAATTTAAACAAAATTTTATAAAGCCGTGGGCAGAGGTGCCCATGATGTATTTTCCAGCCATAATAGCTTTGGTTCATTTTATTGCCAGCTGTACAGAGCATCGTTATAACAGCATACATACAGTTCAGTGACCAGAACCTTCCTCAGTGCAGCCTTTTCAGAGGTAGAAGTTGGTTATCCTGCAAACCTCATCTCCATAGTCATTATGAATACACTGAATGTGAGTTTACACGGAGTAGAGTCAAAGTCCCATTTACTCTTTCGGGCCGTTTTAACACCCACAAAGGAGAATTGTAGTTTAACATGTAGAAATGAGAATTGAATTCGTTGAGGGACTCGAGCTTTGTAAACTCCCAAACTGTTCCAACTGTACATGCTTGCGTTTTAAGGAAAACCTTAAATATGAGGTTTAGTAGTTCTGAAAATAAAGTTCTGAATATAGCAATAACTAAAGTGAATTTGTTAACTATTTTAAAACTACCTAGGTATATACTTCATATATACACGGCGCACACACACGCACATTTAATGTATCATTTAAGTTATACAGTTGTTTTTCTGAGTATTTTAAACCCAAATAACTGATCTGCAGTCCTTTTTCTGTGAAGCTCTAACTGATACTGATACTGTGAAATAGTACAGTCGACATTATTGTTTGCTGGAAGGTGATTCTTCGATTCTGCATGTCCTTACTGTGGGCTGTGCTTCAGTTTTCTCTTCTTGAAATGCAGATAAATAGTAGTATTTACCTCATAGGGTTATTTTAAATTTGTGTTAATGTTTATAACTTACTAAGAACAATGTGGTGCGTGATAAACACTCACAGTTTAGCTATTTCGTTTCTAGAGTGAATCATGATCGTGGATTGTGAACAGGGAAACAGCTCGTGTATGCTAATATGGGGAAGGAGCTCCCTGTACGTTTGTCACACTGCAATTGGCCTTCGAAAATTAAAATGTAAAAATATTTGATTTTTAAAATGTGTGTATTGTGTTAAGCTTGAAAAATGTTTTGTTTTGTTTTGTTTTGTTTTTTGTTTCTTTCATGCACACAGATAGTAAGAGTATTCATGCCAGAGAGATAATTAGGTGAATTTGGAACTAATGCTTCTTTCAGTATTTTGAGGTTGAAAAAAAAGCAACCCATTTAAAACCTCAGAAATACTATTATTTTTTGTTAAAAAACAGTGGGACTCAGAAGCTTACGTATCTCACTTCAATAGATAATGTTTGCAAAACCTAGGCTCTTCTGACCTTGACACTGAGACTAATGTGTGCAGAGCAGAGCTGTTTTGATCTTTGCTGTTGTCATGGATGCCAGTGAGCATATGATCTGTCACATGGTTGTTACAGTGACTCAAAACTGTTCCCTAAGAAACATACTGAAAACGTGGTGACATTATACTAATTCTAATGGTGGAGAGCAAAGAGCACTGGCTTTGAAATGGCAGAGGCCAGGTTCTGGTCCAGACATACACTCGTGCTTCCCCAGGCATGCCGTCCTTGAGGGCAAGGACCTCATGTCATACATCCCAGTGTCCCTCCCAGCATGCAGCCCAGGGGAAGCTGGCAGTATTTGTTGTAGGAAGGTGTGATGAGCAATCTTGTGGACAGGCACTTGACTGCTGATAATCTGTGAAAGGGAAGACTTGGACTAGAGTGTTGCTTCCCACAGTGTGCCACGTGTACCACTGTAGGATGAGAAGTGGTTTTCGGTGTACACTGATGGAGTTTTTAAAAAGTTTACAATTAATATGTCTTTTAAATAGGTATTAAAAATGTAAGTAGCAGATCTAACTCATGATTTTATTATTATTATGTAGATCACCACTATTTTGAAATACATTTGTTTAGGCTAGAAATAACTATTAGCATAATGCGTGAATGTGACAAAAATTGTGTAGGAAGTGTGTGAATAACCTAAGTTTAAAAGCCATAGTGTGTAGGATTGCCCAACCCCTTCTTTTTCTGAAATTCTTTATTTTCATTTTCTCAATTTGTTGTAGGAGAAGAATAGAAAAATAGCATGTTGGTCTTTGCATTTGAAACATGGAAATAATTATTGTTAGCTCTTACCTTTTTGGAATATGATGAGTGAAAGAACTTCGGTTTGCTTAGGGCTAACTGACTGCTGGCAGGAGAGGGAGTGTAATTCCTGAGGGTGTCATCCTCTGTGTAGAAGTGTGTCCACAAAGGAGGAAGGCTTGTCGAGATCAGTGTCCATTAAAAACCAAAAGCTCGTGTTAGGGTAATCATCAGCTGCTTTGTGTGTACTTTAATTTGTATTATTCTTTTCTCCTAGGTTCCTGGTGCAGTTCAGACAGGACAAAGTATGTGTGAAGTTTATTCAGGGCAACCAGAAAAATGGGAGTGTCCCAACATGCAAACGAAAAAACAACCGTCTCCTGGAAGTCGCGGTTCCCTAACTGGTGCCTCTTGGCGTTCATGGACTTACTTCTTCGTAATAGTGCAATTTGGTTTGGATTTGTGTGTGGTTCTTTGTGCAAGTATGTTTGGCAGTTGTCAAAGGCTGATACCATTAGGGTCCCTTGGCAAAATAAAAATATTTGACTAATCAATTATAGTTTTAACCCACAAAGTGCACATTCTGTCCTGGGACAAGATTGTAGAAACTAACAGTGTCTATACCATGTCGTATGTGTTCTTTGTTTAGTCATCGTGTTAGATCTGTGTACCCTAAGTCAACATAGTACTCATAAGTCATTAATACATCAAAGCATAGGAAAGGGTCTTAGACGATAGTGCATTCACTCATCACGTATTTATGGCACGCCTGCTCTGAGCTAGGCATGTGCTGAACGGTTTGAAAAGTTACTGGGAACTTTTTCTGTTTGTTTTCAAGGCCATTGCACTCTGGCTGGTTTGTGCCGTCTTTACTAGGCCTAAGAGGGTTTGAAAATGTTGAGACCAAAACAGTAACTGTTGAGGGACAGCATGATTAGGAATCCTGTAGTGTGACTTTCACAATATACTTCAAGAAGGGCTGGTCCTAGGAAGTAGACCTGTGTGACTGGGTAAAATGCCTCTACATGTGACTTCTGTTTGAAAAGAGAAAACTGACGTTTGAGCAGGACTTACCATTTGTTTAGATCTCTTGTATTAATAATTGCTTAGAAAACAGTCATTCTTATTTTAGAAAAAGTGACAGAAGCAGTACAGTAAGGTTGTATTTTCCTGTTTTTGGTAAACATCATATATGATCCTATATATGCTACTATTTGCTGATTATTGTTTTCACCCAAATTTGAGTAAATATTTTAAACAGCTAATACAGTGAAAGGCTGAAAGCCTTTCCCACAGAGGCAAACATTCTAAATATATGATGTGCAATAAACATCCATGATCTTTTTTGAAAGTTTTATTTATAATAAACATTTTGTATGAGAGAGCTGATTGGTACAGGGTGCATATTTTAATCAAGATCAAAATGGTTTGTGTTAATTTGCAGGACTTTTTTTTTAATTTACAATAACAATTCATTTTGGAAGCTACATTTTAAACTTTGAAATCAAATTGTTTCTTATTTGGAAGGATAATGTATATACAATGGTATGTTAAACAATAAAACTGTTCTAATTTGGTGCCATTTCCTGGATCACAACTGTATTTTTGTATTTCAAGCTATTTTCTTACATTGTATGTCAACATATTGTCGCACAGAAAGGCTTGACAACCAAACATTTTATGTTCTTTGTGTAATTGAATTTCAGTTATCTTTTATAAACCAGAAACAATCACTGAAAGTACTTTCTGGGGATTTTCCTTTAATTTTTGTACTTAAAAACACTGCTTCCATAAAACAATTCTCAGAAGCCTTTGTGTTTATTGTGCAGATAGAGGATACAATGACTTTCAGTCTTCTCCAACATTTACCTAAAATAGTGGATAGATGCTTCCTGAAGTAGGTGAGTAGAAATTTGGAACTGAGAAGTGCTTTTTATTTAAAATATGTAATACATTTACATTTTTCAACATACATATAACTATAAAAATATATGTAATACAAATTCTCAATCTCATCGGTCACCCATCTGCTCAGTTCCCATGGCCCTCCAAAAGTTAACCATTGCTTCTTGTTGCTTTTGTATTATTTTATGCATATGCTTACAAGAGGCAGTAAAAACGTAGACTCTTCTCTGCCTCCTGTTTAGTAGACAAAAGCTAACCTATTTAGGTGTTGTTCCTTACTTTGCCTTTTTTGCTCTCCATTCTTTTTATAGTGGCATACATAGTCTTCCATTGTATGGATGCATTATGTATTTATCCAGTCCCCTATTTGTCATCATTGGGTTGGTTCCTGAGTGAAAGTTTAAGTCCAGGATGAGAGGACCAGTATTCTATGGGTCTACTTGTTAAGTTTGCCCAGATACCATATTTGCAGATTATTAAGTTTGATGATTAGCAGCAATAATAAGTAGCAATAATATATTTCCCAAAGCTTATTTCCTAGAGAAACCATTTAATGTTAACTTCATGGTGGTAATCAGACCAAGGTAGTTGTCAGGTTTGCAGTGTGACTGACACAGTTACTTTTGACTTTGACTTCCATCTACCAGAGGGCAAGAAAGGAACATGGGAGAGTTACTCTCTAATAGGCTGGTTATGGTTTTGTATTTTACAGTCTTGGAATAATAACTTGGACCTATAGTACTCCGATGTAAGACCTTCAGCTCAAGTTTGAATACCTTTGTTGATACCCCAAGAGTTATGGGGTATGTGTAATGAAAAAGAACCAGGACCAAGAATTGTGAGAATCACAGGCAGAATCCTGAATATGGAGGCTTTGACTGAAATCTAAGAGAATAAATGGCTTTATTATCATGCCATTTCAATTAATAGGCGGATTGAAAACTCAAGTTCATGTAATTGAGTATAATTAGGATAATTAGATCATGGTTTAAAATTCTTTTAGGTTAAATGTAATAGACAACTATGGTTTTTTAATGCTATTTTTCATTTAGGTTCTAAGATACTCAAATAGCCAGCACTCTTTAAAATGGAATATGTTGCTGGGGAAGGAGTTAGTAAATTTCTTACTGTGTCTATTAAGTTTTTTTCAAGAAGGCATTCTATTAAGAGCCTTTGTTTTTAAGCTGGGCATTATTTTTTCATTAGTACTATAGCACTCCAATTCATGCAGGCAGTTAGATGTAGGAGGGTGAAGGGGAGGGAAATGACAGTATCGCTCTTCCTGGTGAGGAAAAGCAGCTGTGAGTTTTCATTATCTGTTGGAGATTTAATGTTGAGAAGTTAATATATTATCGTTGGAGGGGTTCTATTATCTACTCCTTGAGTCTCAGCTCTTGGTTAGCTAAACCTTGGTGAGCCATGGCCTTTAGGAGTTGGCACTTGCTTTGTGGTCTCATCAGCTTCTATTCCAGTGGCCACTCAGTAGAAAATTAATTGTTTCTGAACTGGTTTCCTCCAAATCTTGGAATTGTTTGTCTCATTCTCTTTGGTTTGGAGATCATTTTCAAAATCTGGAGTTAATCACAGTAGAGCATAAGCCACAATCTCTTCCTCATTAACATTTTTTTATTACTGGCATGATGGCCATATCCCCTCTGCTCAGTTCCATAAAATTAAAAAAATCTAACTTTGTAACGAAGGAAAATAGTCTCAGCTTCTCAGCGTTTAAGGAGGAAACTGAGAACAGAATTTAATTCTTTATTTACCCAATGACCTTCTGAGAGAAAGAAACATCAGCCACATTTTACTTATTTTTTAATGGATTTTGTCCAGTTTTGAGATATATTTGGCATAACATTGTATTAGCTTTAGGTGTGCAAGCTAATGATTTGATGTATGTGTATACGAGGGCTGTTCAGAAAAAAAAACCCAGCCATAAATGCCTCTATTTTTCATATTACATGGCTGGATACTTTCCAGACAGCCCTCATATTGCAAAATGATCGCCACAGTAAGTTTAGTTAGTATCCATCACCTTACATAATTAAATTTTTTTTCTTGTGATGAGAACATTCAAGACTATTCTCTTAGATCATTTCACTTATTTTATATTTACCCCAATTTTTTTCTTCCTTCTTCCTCTCTTGCTCTTCCTCCCTCCCTCCTTTCCTCCCTTCTTTCTTCCTTGCATCAATCCTTCTATGCCTTCACCAATGACTAAATTTGGCATATTTTCCTTAAAAAATATTTTTCATGACATACGCATCATAAATGGACACAAACCAGAAATGTACCTATCAGGGTATTTTTTTTCCATTTTACTTATTTATTTATTTTGCCATGCAATATTATTTTATATTCATTTCAACTGTACAGAATAATGGTTAGACATTTATATAATTTAAGAAGTGGGGGAGTTCCCTGGTGGTGTAGTGGCTTAAGGCTTCGGCACTGGTGCTGTCAGCACTGCAGCCTGGGTTCGATTCCCAGCCGGGGAGCTACCCACATACCAAAAAGCAAAAAAATAAAATAAAACAAAAAGAAGTGATCCCCCTGACTAGTACCCACCTTCACTGTGCAAAGTTTTTGCCGTATTATATTCTTTTGTTTTACTTTACATCCCCGACTATTTGTAACTACAGATTTGCACTTCTTAATTCCTTCACCTTTCTTCTCTGCACCCAACCCCCTCCCATTTATCACCCTGATAAATCTAGTACCCATCTGACACCATACATAGTTATTAAAATATTATTGACTATATATGCCTTGTGCTGTATTTTACATCTGATGTCTACTGTGTAACAACAAATTTGTGGGAGTTCCCTGGTGGTGTAGTGGCTTAAGGCTTCGGCACTGGCACTGTCAGCGCTGCGGCCTGGGTTCGATTCCCAGTCAGGGAGCTACCCACATACCAAAAAGCCAAAAGAAAACAACAAAACAAAAAAAACCCCAACAAATTTGTACCTCTTAATTCCATCCCCTTTTTCACTCACCCCCTAATGCCCCTCCCATCTGGCAACCATCAAAATATTTTCTGTATTTATGAGTTTGGTTTTTTTTTTGTTCTGTTTTGTTTTTTTGGGTTCCACGTATAAGTGAAATTACATTGCATCTGTATTTCTCTGTCTGGCATACTCCACTCAACAAAATACCCTTTAGATGAGTGGTTCTCAACCTTCCTAATGCCACGACCCTTTAATACAGTTCCTCATGCTGTGGTGACCCCCATGAAATTATTTTCGTGGCTACTTCATAAGTGTAATTTTGCTACTGTTATGAATTGTAATGTAAATATCTGATAAGTGTTTTCTGATGGTCTTAGGTGACCCCTGTGAAAGGGGTCGTTCAACCCCAAAGGGGTCACTACCCACAGGTTGAGAACCGCTGGGCTAGAGCCATGCATGCTGCTGCAGATGGCAAGAATTCATTCCCATCCATGGCCAAGCAATATTTTGGTGTGTGTGTGTGTGTGTGTGTGTGTGTGTGTACACACACAACCCACTCTATCAGTTTACCCATTGGCAGACACCCAGGCTACCTCCACATCTTGGCCATTGTAGACAGTGTGCGATGAACGTATAGATGCACATATTCCCTCAAATTAGCATTTTGGGTTTCTTCTAGTAAATACCCAAAAGTGGGACTACTGAGTCCTTTGTCTCTTGTTACAGTCTGTTTTGAAGTCTATTTTATCTGGTATAAGTATTGCTACCTCACTTTTTTGTTTGTTTGTTTCCATTTTCATGAAGTATCCTTTTTCATGCCTTTACTTTCAGTCTCTTTTTCAATCTGAAGTGGTTCTCTTGTAGGCATCATATATAAGTGTCTTGTTCTCTTATCCACCCAACCAAACTATTTTTTATTGGAGCATATAATCCATTTACATGGAAAGTAATTGTTGATAGATAATGTAGTTATTGGCATATTATTATTCATAAATTTTTTATCTTTTTCTTTTCATTTTAAGGAAGTCCCTCTAAGATTCTTGGTAACACTGGTTTGATGGTAACACTGGTTTGATGAACTCCTTTAGTTTTTTCTTGTCTGGGAAGCTCCTTTGGGGCATACCCAAGCCACTCAGTGCTTGAAACTGCATCTGGCAGATTGATTGTCTCCATTTTGTATAGTTCTTTTTGTGGAGCTTTGTTCCTTTATTTGGGACATTTCTTTGTCTTCCCATTTTGGCTGCCTCCCTGTGTTTGTTTCCATGTATTAAGTAGGGCTACTCTGCCTCCTGGTCTTAGTAGAGTGGCCTTATGTAATAGATGTCCTTTGGGGCCCAGTGGCACAGTCTACCTGGTCATCAGAGTCGGGTACTTCAGATGTGTCCCTTGTGTGGGTTGTGTTTGCCCTCCTGTTGTAGTTGAGCTTTGGTTGCTGTTTGCATCTCAGTGAGAGGGATTGACACTCAGCCTTATTGGTTTTGAGGACTGACCGTGACTACAGTGGTGCAAGGGCTGACCCTATGAGCAGAGTTTGCTTTAGTGGGGCTCTGGTGCCTGTCCAGTCTGTCTTTTGGGTCTGTCATCCTTGGAAGAGGCCTGGTGATGCTCCAGCTTGGTCAGAAGCTAGCTACCAGGTTTGCCAGCCCTGGGGCCTCTGAGGAGGGGACCTGCTGCAAGCCAAGTTTAGCCACAGCCTGTGCCCTGCCTGAGGCCACCTGATCTGAGCCACACAGCAGTCCACACATTGTCACCACCTGTACTGAGCTTTTGACAGGCCAATCTTTGAACCAAGGCCAGATGTCACCAGTGGTAGGCTGAGAGCTGCTCAACTAGAGGTACATAACGTGCTAAAGTCAGGTGCTGCTTGTTTGGGTTTTGTGAAACTTTGAGAGATTTTATGAAAGTCTGCAGCATGAGCTAAAACAGTTTGTACAGAAAATCCATTGGAAGTGGCTTGGGTATGCTCAAAAGTTGAGTGGGATGGATCTTCAGGGAATCACTAGGGCGGAGCTGATGAAAAGTGGGAGCCAGTTTGATGGAGACTCCGATATGGCATCTGCCTGCATCTACCTTTGTCTGCCTGCGTCTGCACGCACAGAGTGGGGAGGGCTCAACAAAGAAAAATGGCTTCTGCCATTTCCTCCCTCCGGGAGAAAGCTGCCCCTCTAGTCCTTGCCCTGAAGCCAGACAACTCAGTTTCTCCTTGTAAGTTCCTGATGTCTTTCCCGCTGCTGGCCCCAGCACTGGACCTCAGAACAAGTGAGTCTGTCAATGAGTAAGTTTGTGCACGGGCCCTTTATTAGGAGCATCTGGGAGTGTGGCCACTCCTTGTCTCCTTCAGCCACAATCTCCACTGGTTTTCACAGCCAGATATTATAGGGGCTTCAGTGTTATAGGCACTGAAACCCTGCTGTGGGGCTGGCTGGGACCCTTTGCTCTTTGAAGGGGGGCCTTGGCTGCTGATATATTTCTCCTGATTTTTAATGATCCCACACAGGTGTGGGACCAACCCATTCTATGTCTCTGCCCCTCCCACCCATCTCGAGGTGGGTTCTTTTGTATGTCCTTAGTTGTAGGGCTCCCATTCAGCTAGACTTCAGGTGATTCTCAATGATGGTTCTGTAGTTTAGTTGTAATTTTGGTGTAGTTCTGAGAGGAGGTAAGCACAGCATTTACCTACTTTGCCATTTTGACTGGAAAATCCCTATCACAGAATTTTTACAAAGTGAACAACACATCCATGTTACTGGCACCTAAAACAAAAAGCATCCTCAAAATAGCACCCAGAAGTTCCCTTCTTCATCCCAGTCGTAACTACCACCAAAGTAACTTTTCTCTTATTTCCTAATATCACACAATTAATTTCACCCATTTTTAAAAATTTTATATAAGTGGAATCATACAGTATATACTCTTCCTCCTGGATGCTTTCATTCAACATTATTATGGTGATATTTAATCATACTGTTGTATGTAGCTAAAGTTCTCCTGGTTGTATAATGTTTCATCATTGTGGGTAGATTAGAATTTTGTAATCAAAATTACTGCTAATGGACATTTGGCTATTATGTATAGTGTGGCTGCACACATTCTTGTACATGTCTTTGTGAATATCTGTACACATTTCTGCCAGGTATATATCTAGGAATAGAGCTGCTAGGTCAGGGTAAGCCTGTTTAGCTTTCATAGATTCCATCAAACTGACCTCCAGCGGATCCTACCAGTTTCCAGTCACTCCAGCAGCGCCCTGGGGTGGCAGTTGCTCTACATCCTTGCCATACCTGGTACTGTCCGTCTTTTTAATTTGGGTCCTGGTGGATCTTAGCTTTAATTTGCATTTTCCTGATTACGAATGAGCTCAAAGACCTTTACAACATTGGTCATTTGCATATCATTTGTGAAGTGCCTATTCAAGTACTTTGCCTTTTTTTCTGTTGCAGTTGTGTAACTTTTTGTTGTTCAGTTATATTTTGGATACAAGACCTTTATCAGCCACGTGTGTCGCATGTTGTATGTTCTCACTGAGGTTATCTTTTCACTTTTTTACCGCTGCGTCTTGATGCACAGGTGTTCCATTTTCATGTAGTCCAGTTTGCCAGTTCTTTCCTTTATGGTTAATACTTTTTGTTTCCTATTTAAGAAATAGTTGTTTACCCAAAGTTATGAAGTTATTTGTCTATGACTTCTTTTAGAAGCTTTATTATTTTACCTTTTGTATTTATCTCTCTAGTCTAAATACCACTCTCTATTGGAATTTTTTTTTGATTGGGTAAAGTAGGGAGTCAAGATTAATATTTTTTCATATGGATATCCAGTGGACCCAGTGCACTCTTTATTGAAAATGCCATCCTTGTTCTGCACTGCTTCTTCTCTCTTGTATGAAGTTATGTGTGTGATTACTAAGCTGTCTTAATTATTATAGGCATAGTTATTTAGAAGTGAAATTTGTAAATTTTAGTTAGAGGTCCTATGCTCTTGTTATGGGAGAGGGAAATGCATTACAACAAATAAATACAGACTTTGGGGTGTTTGGAATAGTGTTAGCTTATCCAGATTTTAAAAATATGAACAGAAAATCAGCCCTTTCCTTTAACCACTGGGATTTGGCCATGCGAATTCCTAGTGGATCATATGGGGGGAAACAGTAATGTTTCCTTGAAGTAAATTAACAACTTCTAATTTTATGTGATATTTTGGTTTTCCACTGATTCAGTGGTTTCTATATTACTAATTATCCCCATTTTAAGTTTTCCCTAAAGTCTTCATATAATTATTATCTTCTATAAAATTTATGTGAATACTTTGTTTTTAAGTAAAACTGTTTTCCCTCTCACATTCAGTTCCTTTGGTGGTGACAGACCTTTGATGGTTTTTCTAGTTCTTTAATAATCTTTAACAATCTATTATAATATTTTTATAATCTTTTACACCTAGTTATCTTGTACAATGATAATAGTTTATAGATAAGGCCAGATGGTGCTGGAAGTGGAGTCCACATCTTTATTTGGCTTCTCTAGTATTCCCACACTTTTTTAAAAAGGTTTTTCTAAACCATTTCCTAGTAATCACCCAATTCATTCTCTTGTGTGCAGTTCTGAGCTATTTAAATTCAGAATTGTCTTTTCTAAAACAATCATGGCACACCTAGTTCCCTGAAGTTGCAATTTTCATTGACAGAGGAACGGCATCATAAAAAGCATTTAATAGGGTATTTCTGTAGCACTAAAGGCATACACATTTTTTTTTATGAGGTGCAAATTGTAGGCAAAGGAAAACATGTAACATTGATTGTATATACAGTCAATTGCCTGGAAAGTTAAATGCATTTATAAGTCAAACAGGAAATAAGTTTGTATCAGTCTAAGCTCATAAACAGGAGGGAGAGGGTGGAGTTGTTAAACATGGCATAGCAGAAATCAGATTCTCCTCCATTTAGAAACCCAGTGGTGGCCCTTCAGCTGCAAATTCACCTTGTTTATTCAGTAAGGTGTCTGGTGATATTGCCATTGTATTGTCTCTTAAGTTCTACCTTTTAAAAGAGAAGAGTCATATTGAAGCAGAGTAATCACCAAGACTCTTTCTCTTCATTGTAGCTCCCAAAAATGACCTGAAAATGAATTTCCTAAAGTTTGAAAGTGACTTTTTGAATAAAAGCTCATAGAAAATAGGACTATACCTATTAGATAAGATTCAGCACTGTTTTATTCGAGTGAAACTACCTAATACTTTCTGATGGGGGAAGATCAGTAAATTTCTATTCAGATGACCAACCCAGCAATTTTGAGGATCAAATTCAATGCTGTCAAATATCCATTTAAATAGCAGGGGAGAAAACATTCCTATCTTGAACATTATTTTGTAGACTTCAGATGACTATAAACAAAAATGAAAAGAAAGAGGTTCATAGATATCTTGGTGTTTGTTTTTGTTGGAAAACACCTTCACTTCAGTGTAACTTTGAATATAAATGGAGCAAAAGTTCTTGTGTTTGGGAATTGTTGACAGATTTTGTACTTACTAAGGTCTAGAGATCCAGGAAATGGCAATAGTTGGTGTTTGGTTTTTCTGATCATCTTGGAGGCTATTTTGTAACAGCTGTCTTTACTTCCTTGCACAAGTTGGACTTCAATCTGAAAAATAAATGGGGTCTGGTAACATTAAATGAAAAGCACTTGGGAACTGTAGCTTAAAAATTACAAAAGGGGAAGGAAATCCATCTACCCACCAATTTGTTCTTTCTACTAGACGGAACCCCAACAGATGAAGATGCCATGTGTAGTGTCTTGAACCAAACCACACCAGACATACAAAGTTTGTTTGAAGCAATTTATTTCACCACTGTGGTCTGATATGTATAGAAGCAGACAAGCCATTCATATCCCTGTATAAAGTTGCCATATCTGATGGGTACGTGTGGCTAATTAGGACAATGGGCACAAGTCTAATCTACTCATCCTGTCGCACAGAAGTCATTATTAGTCACATGGTTGCCAACTTACCTTACAAACAAACCCATCTTGAATACTTCATCTTTGGGGCGACCACTTGAGGATTTCATTATATTTTTTGTTGAAAGATGATATATTCTAGTAATGGAAACTGCTTTATGTTGAGGGTAAGTTAAAGTCCAATTTTGCTATCGAGTCCTACTTTGAAGTGATCAAGTCACATATTTTTCAATAATTGCATCAACATTTGTTCTTTTCCTGGAGCTAGTAGAATGCCTTTAAACCAAAAATCAGATCCCTGAATGGGCCATTTTGCTCCATCTTAGACTTCACCCTGTGTCTTGTCAGATGTGTACCGTTAGACAAAATGCCAGTTGACAGCTTAGCAGAAACCCTTCACTACCCTTCAAACGAAGCTATGTTGAGAGTGCCTTAAAGGATGCTATCTGCATTTAGAATCATGGAGCGGATGATTAAGAGTGGCAGTGAAGAAAACACTCTCTACTCTTGCCTAAAAGGAAGATTATTTTTCCTTTACACAATGGTATTTCAAGAATATCAGTGAAATAATATTAAGAGATTGTCTCTGTTATCCAGTTAGGTGGTTCTCAACATCTTCTAGTATGAAGACCCCTTCTTAATCCTTTTTGTGAACAACTACATGGTGGCGGTCATGCTTTTGGCATCTTTTGATTGGGCAGATACATAATTTTTGTAAGTTCATAGTAAGTAAATTTGTATTTTCTTAACACATTTGCAACATAGAATTACATATGTTTGCAGTCATTAATACAGTCACTAGGACTTGGTTTTATGTGGACCAGTGGACTCCTTGCAACATCTCCAAAGTTTGGGAATTATCAATCTATAGCCTCTGCTCCCTTAACTTCACAGGTGAGAAAAGTCAGGGCCCAGAGAGATTTCAATGATTGGTTCAAGATTTTATGGTCCCTGGCAGATCCAGACTGCAGTGCACATCTTCTGGTTTTTCCACTCCCCACCACAGGCTCCCTTTGGAGGATTAGGAAAAGATGCCCAAACTCATGAATTTTTATTTATGAATTTATAATATTGCTTATTAATGGAAGCTGCCATGATACAAAAATCATGTGGGAAAGATGGAGCCCCAATGTAAAGTTAGAACTAGCAGTGCCTGGCACATAGTAATTATTCAGTCAGTAGACCAGAGGGAAGCACAGCTTCTGTCCCCTCTAACCCTGTGCCCTCCCTGAGCATTCTAGTTCCCCTAAACATGAAGGTTTCACTGTCCTTGTTCACTCAGGTTATACAATTGAATGTTCAAACCTGCTTTTCCCAGAGGCTTATTTAGAATAATTCAGTTCCCACCTCTGTCCACTCCCCCCACCACCCATAACTTTGTGTGATGACCTCACGGGGCTTCCCTTCCATACCTGCAGGAGGCGGGCACAAGCACATGGCTTGTTCTCCTTTCCCAGGCAAAGGTTTCAGACAAAAACTCTCTCTCTTGTGGTCCTAAAGGTCACATTGATATGAACAATTAAATAAGAGTTCCCCTGGTCTTCATTCATTCTGGTGTGGGAGCTATCTCTAAGCTAATTAAAAGGTATATTTTCCAAAAGCAAGCTATATCTTGAATATCGTAAGTATAAACTATCCCGCAGTATGAATCCTCATTTCAGAAACATATTTGCACCTTCCCTAAGTTCCTGAAATTGTTGCTTGAGTCCCACTGGACTCACATTTTGTGCAAGAGCCAACGGAGATGTCCAGGGAAGGGTGGTCTGTCTCAGGCAGCGCCAGGCCTCGAGTCAGATGACGCGTCCCTGGGTCCAGCGCTCTGTCAGACAAGTCAGGGCTCTACTCCTGGTTTCTCCCAAAGGGAAGAGGGGACAACAGATGTCCTCGGCTGCCCGAGAAAACACAGGGCACTCAGGTATTTTGTCTTAGGGAAAATGGTTACTTTAAGTTTATTCGATGGTGACCATGTATAGAGTCATAGTATTTAAGTGTGTAGGAGACTAGGAACTTCATTTTTTCTCTTTCTTTTCTTACTTTTTTTTTTTTTGAAGAACAATTGTGGCTGCTGGCGACCCACCATTTATTTACTAGGAAGGATCAGGGAAACATTGAGTTTCATGAAGCCGAGGGAAGCCAACACCTGCTACCTCTGACGAGCCACATCGTGACGGGTGTGTGCACAGCCGCGTTGCCCAGACTGGGGGCCCTGACATCTTTCATCTGTTAGCAAGGGCATCGTAGGGCAGATTGGGGGCTGCTTCTACGGTCAGTCAGCTTCGTTAGACCTCCATCCTGGTTTATAATCTCTCTCTCTCTCTGTCTCTCCCCGCCCCCCTCTCTGTCTCTCTCTCTGTCTCCAGGGCTTCTGTAGCACGCACTGGCTCATGTTAGTTTTTTAAGGACAAACGCTCACTTTGCCCCATTATTCTTCTCGTGTAGCTCAACCTCTCTCATTCCCGCGTCTCAGCCTCCCCAGGACACGTGAAAGGCAGGAGCCCGAATGACTGGCTTTGGAGTTTGGCCCTGAGCAATCCTGACACGTCTTAGGAGGATTGCTCACAGTTTTCTCCTAAGAACTTTGTAGCTCAAAATTAATAAATTTGAGACATTGACAATGACCTGATGAAAGCTAAAATGGCACACAGTAGAATAAATGTTACGGATGAGACTGACTGCGGAACGACCGCATGAGAACTGCCACCATCACTTCCACTTCAGTGCTCTTCGGAAGCGATTCTGGGGACATCCGTGCTCTTCTTCCTACGTCATGTCCCCATTTAAAAAGCAGAGGTTTGATGCCCCTGTTACCTCCCTCACCCCACCCCAGACACCCTGCATGCCGGCTGCGCTCTGCAAACGCGCCCGGAGCCCCCCCCCGTGCCCCTCCCGGAGCCCCTCCCCGAGCCCCTCCCGGAGCCCCTCCCCGAGCCCCTCCCGGTGCCCCTATCGGTGCCCCTATCGGTGCCCTCCAGTGTGACAGCCGGCGTTCTGCGCTCTGCGACCAGCTGACGTGTTGGAAGGCTCTTCCAGAAAGAAGTAAGAACAAAACACAAACTAAAAACAAACAAAAGAACAAGATATTAAATAAAACGATGAGAAATAAAGTTTATAAACATACTAAACTTTTCAGAACATGCCCGAGACGGACACATTTGTATTGTCCTACTGGCACAGACGTTTGTCCTTGAATGTATTTATGTGACACATGTCTTCTTTTAAAAAAGAAGCCGTAACTTCCTCTGTTGCCTCCCTCTTTTTCTGGACTCCTTACTAAGATAATTTTGTTACAGAGGAAAATTAGAACAACATGACCAGGTATGTTTCCTACCAACCAACACAGCGACCGCGTTGAGGACACCCTCGCAGCCACTGAGTACGGCGCCGCCGGGACGGCGGCCCTGACGTCTGAGGCGCGTCCCGCGGCCTGAGTGGCGGCTAATAGGGAAGAGACGGGCTGCCCGAGCTCCAAATGGCTCCTGAACCCTCACAGCTGGTTCTTTGGACCATGAAGAGAAATCATTCCATCTGCAGACTTTAATTTACGCTTCCTTTGCGATTTGTAGGAAATAGCTCACTACTGTTCCCCTTAAAGACTTGGGGCTCAGATGCCAAAGAAGCTAACTACATAGACTCCTACTCCTTTTATTTCTGGCCCTTACTCCGCGTGAAAAAACTTATTTGCATTTAAATTTTGGATATGGAGCCTTTCTTGACTTAGCTGTATTGTTTAGAAAATGCCCACGTGCTTGTGACTGACAAATGGATATTTAAAACGGTCAAATGCACACTATTATTTGAAACCATATGATTTAGTCTCTTTTGTGGCTAAATTGTTTTCCACAATAACAAGTGTCCAGAACCCCCCACTCTGAAGATGATGATGTGTGTATAAGCATGCGCATGCGTGTGTGTGCACATGGGTATACATAAAAAACGGGGGGGAGGGTAAACCTCACTATGTGCCTGCGTCTTTGAACTTCAACCTCATTGTGCAAACAGGCAGAGCGCACATGGGATGCATCTAATCAGAAAGTACTGGAGATATTTTTGTAACTATTTTGCAACATACTGCTGTATCTTTCTGCCTCCCTTGAAAATAACATGTCCTGTCTCTCAAACATCGTAACACTTGGGTTACATTTTTTTAAAAAGCAAAAGAACAAAATAAAATTCCATGATGCTGATTTGGACTGTGTCCACCACACTGGACAGAGCAAAGTCCCCGATGCCAGGCCCCTAGAGATCACTGTTAGTTCCTTCCCTGCTACTGGAGAAATGTAGCTTCTTTTCATGCCATCAGAGTTGCTCTGTTGCTCTCTGCAGGGTGCACTGGTGTGTTGGCCTGTGTCTAGGTCATTCTGACAGACGAATGGGGGAAGCAGGGTGAGAGAGATGGGGGGAAAGCTGATGACATCCTGGAGACAGGGATGTGGCCAGCTGTCTGACCCGAGTAGCAGGCAAAGCCCAGCTACCGGGACTGAGAACGGGGGCCTGGGCTGGCAGTGAGAGGTGGGAGGAAATATTGCTGTGATGCCAGAGGCAGTTCCAACTAGGTGCCTTATCATATTCTCTAATTAATAAATAGTGTTCAGTTACATCCTTAAATTTCTCCTTGCCTTATTGAACTCAACTATAAAAATGGTTTTATTAAATCAAAATTTATTTTTTAAAAATCATATAATTAACTTTTCAGAAAGACAACATGGGAACGTTTCTTAGAGAGGAAACATCCTGTGTTTAAATGAAGTTCCATTCTTCCTTCTCCATACCCCACCATTCTACTCCCACTGACCCACCCTGGACAGCAAAGCTCTGTGCCCTGGGACGCCACGCCCACACCCCCTTACGTTCACCTGCCCCCACCCACAGGTGGTGTGTACGACTGTGCTAGGCACTTCCTGTCTGTCTGCCCAGCCTCTCAGCTTGATTCGTTGCATGTCTGGAAAGTTTATTCTCTTCTGCTTTCACACACTCTTATAATCTCCTTCCTTGCCCCTGAGCCTATCAGTTTTCTCCAGAGAATTATATTTCTTCTTTATCTTTGTAGCATTTTAGGTCCAAAAATGTGTGTTAATTATGGCAAAGTAACTCTTTCATCAGAGCACTTAGTTAACTTTAAATGTTCACTACATTCATTAGTGAGGTCCTTTTGTGAGTTTTTCTCTTCCCTACAACAGGGTAACTCCAAGAAGGCGGACACTTTGGTTTTTCTCACTTCCTTTATTAAATATTCCCAGCTTTTATACAGTGGCATGCTTATGGCAGACACTCAATAAATATTTGTTGAATTATTGAATGAATGAATAAATGAAATATTTATTGAGCACCTACTATATATTAGATGCTGTTCTAGGTGCTGAGGATATAATGACAAATAAGACTGACAATCCCCTGTGCTTCTGGAGCTTATATTCTAATTGACAAATGCACCAAATTATTCTCATTTGAATAAAAGAAAAAACAATTGAAGGTAGACATTATAAAAACCATTATGATCAAGTTCTAAAATTCTTGCAAATAAACACAAGATTCTATCTCCTTGTCTTTTTCTAATTAAAACTTTTCCTTAAATGCCAGCTTTCAAGTAGAAATACTTATCTCAATGACTGGTATTATATAATATTATTGTTAACTATGTGTCACTGCAAACACAAAGTGTTTCACATTATAATATGAATAGACTTTGGATATGAGCAGAGGAACCAAACTATTTTTTAGAACAATTTTAATGGGAAAAGATATTCATGTGTCTAATATTAAAATGAATAAATGCTTGAAATAACAGCTTATCTGCATGGTTAGATGGAATTTCAGCATGGGCAAAACTCAATGAAATGTTGAACGAAGCACTGCAGAGTGTTAACCTGGCTTAAAAAAAAATAGACGTAAATATTTTATCTACTCATTGCCCCAACAACATCATTATAAAGAGAAAGGACTTGATCATGGTCCTGTAATGTGGGTGCTAGTATTGTGTTGCCTTCTTGAATCCATCACGTTGACTTCTCTTTTGAAGAAAAAAAACAAACAAAACAGCTACCACCTCTGTTGATGTGGAAGACCATTCACCAACTAGTAATGGAGGCAAACCTCTTCAGCAAGTCACGTGACTTCTCATTAGATATTAAAATTAAAAGGCAAAAATGCTATATGGATTTTGCAGAATTTATTTTATCTTCCTCCATTATTACTTCACTTTCATTCATTCATTGATTCATCCATCAAATACTCACAAAGAGGAATATTATGAAAACTGTGTACAACATAAAAAGTATAATACTCCTTATAAAAGTCTGGAAATAAAAATTGTGCCCTGTGTACAAACTATATACATATGCTACTTATTACCTTTCATTGCAATCAACAGACAGAATTTAAAAGTTAGGGTAGCAGTGACTTTCAATTGAGCCTAATTGAAGTTGAAACTTCCACTATCTTCTCTGTCATTTATTTCATATTATTATGAGTGTGACAAAAAGCAATAAGCATATTAATATTTGAGATGATTGAGGAATGGCAGGTATTTATTCAAATATATTTTCTCAGTAAATTTTTTAGTCATATCAATTCTGCTTAAATATTTTCAAATATGTTGATAGTGACTGTCTTAAAAATGAATTCTGTCCCTTCTGATGCACATACTTTCTCACAAGTCTTGTTATTATTGCTGAGAACACTTAAGTATATATTTTCTCCTGTGAATCACAGAGTTGTGAGGGATATAGGGTATTTCCCTATTGAATATAGGTAAGGCGAATTGTCAAACAAGCATTTATAAATATGTACTATTCTAAAGACACTACCTTTTATATCATTTACATGTACCCCTCATTTAAAGAAAAACTGGTATGGAGACCTGTATTTGGAAAACGTAATTTAGGGGTGGCTTCGCATAATTAAAGATTTCTTTCCTTTAAGAAAGAATTGACCACGGGGCTTATTTAGGTAGCCAACTACAGCAGTGCATTTTTAATGCTGAGTTTCTAACTTTGCAGAAAGACTAATAGTGCTTAAAGGGGAGGTAAGCCTTTGGGGTTTAATTTACATAATCCTTTCATCCCCCGGACCACCCTCCTCTGGAGTCTTCCCTTGCTTTAGTGCCAGTGATTGTTCGAGCGCGTTTTTCTTTCTTTCTTGTTCCAGCCATGAGCCTTTCCTTCACCGGTGAGGGTGTGTGTGGTCAGCACAGCAGCCCGGTGCCTCTTAAGAACTTGTCCCTCCTTCTTGAAGCTTTCTGCTCAGGACAGGTATTATGATCTCGTCAGCTAGGAGGTGGTGGCTGAATTTTTGCTGGACCAAAGCTTTCAACTCCACCCCTTAGGGAAGATGTCACATACATCACTGTGTCAGTGATATCCTGTGTCAGTGACGTCCCAACTCCAGCGGAAAGGACCTGCAGTCTTAAGTGAGGGGAAATGCAAGCCTACGACTCAGGCGTGTTTAATTCTGGCCCACTGACGATGGTGTGCACCCCATCTTGTTTCCAGTGTGGGAAGTTGGACAACAGATTTTAGAGCACAAAGTCAGCCCAGCCCTGGTCGGATGCAGACGGAAACTTGAGCAGGCCAGATGTTCCAAGTTACATGTGGAGAAGCGTTTGCGGTTGATTCTGTTTGAAATTGATTGTTGATACTCTCATGGGACAGCCTGTGACAAATAGTGTCATAAAAATGATAAAAATAGCATATTTATTCCCTGGAAAAGTTGAGTTCCCACAATTCAGTAAGCTGGGAAAATTGCTAGTTTGGGGGCACAAAGTGCTGATTCTCTGTTCTTATAATCCTTTCATTACACATTGGATTTTTCATTATAATTTTTGTTTTTCTGAACTCTGGCCCTTTAAAAAAATAAAACAAATAAGTCAAGTTGTGTTTTTGAATAAAATTTTACAATCCAAATAAGATGCACATATAATATTGATCAATTAGTTGTAAAAATGACAGTGAAGTTTTCAGAAAATTCTTTATTTGTATACACTAGTCCTGCTCAATAAAAATATAATTTGAGCCACAAATACAATTCACATATGTAATTTAAAATTTCTAGTAGGAGTTCCCTGATGGTGTAGTGGCTTAAGGCTTCGGCGTTGATGCTGTCAGCACTGTGGCCTGGGTTCGATTCCCAGTCAGGGAGTTACCCACATACCAAAAAGCAAAAAAAAAAAAGGAAAAAGAAAAAAAATAAATAAAATTTTCTAGTAGCTACATTCAAAAAGTAAAAAGAATCAAATGTAATTAATTTAAATATTATATTTAATGTATTTTATTTGACCCCATTTATCCAAAATCTTTCAACATAAAACCAATGTAAAAAATTATTGAGATATTTAACATGTATTTCTTGAATTAAAGATTCAAAATTTAATGTATTTTATACTTACAGCACACCTCAATTTAAACTACCCCCCATTTCAAATTGCTTAGTTGCCCCATGTAGCTAATGGCTATCATACTAGACATCACAGGTCTATATCATAGCAAATATTTGAAAAAAATGGGAAAAAATTAATCCTCTAAAAATATATAGGTATTTATTGATGTTTTGTATGGCCTTTGATATACTGTGGAATGGTAGGAAATGTTTGGAATATCTAAGTAGTTCATAGGTTTCAAATAGCACTATGTATTATTAGTAATGCTTTTGACTGCAAGTAACACAAACCTGAATTATAGTGACTGAGATAGTTAATTTTATGTGTCAAATTGGCTAGGCCATACTATCTAGATATCTGCTCAAATATTATTCTGGATGTTTCTGTGAGGATGTTTTGGGTGATAGACATTTAAATTGGTGGACAATCATTTCTTTCCTGGATCTTCAGCCTGCTGGCCCATCCTGCAGATTTTGGACTTGCTAGCATCTATTAATCATATAAACCAATTCTATAAAATAAATCTCATTTTCTCTATGTAGACCTTCTATTGGTTCTGTTGCTCTGTACAATAAATTAAACCAAAATGGGTTTATATTGTCCCAGAAGAAGATATCTGGAGGCAAACAGTGCTGAGTTGGGCTTCCCAGCCTGTTGCTGTCATGTGATTTTCTTGGCCTTTCCCACATGCTTATTGCCACATGGTTTCAAAGTGAATGCTGTGTCTTCAGACACCACATCTGTACTCAAGACAAAAATAAACAAATTAATTAATAATAAAGAAGGAAAAGAAAAGAAACTAAAATGATATTAAAAAGAAAAACTTCCATAATCCTCTCCTATAATCTTCCATTTATATCATGTTATATCACACTCACTATGAGCTTCAAAGGCAGCAGGAAAATCAAATGCTTTGTTTTTTCAGCCTCTATAGTAGAAAGAAGCAGGAGAAGAAGAGATTGAAAATTACTATTGGATCAATGAAATCCATAGTGGCAAACACTAAGTGCAAGTTGTATACACACATATATGTACGGGGTGCCAAAAAAATGTATACACATTTTAAGTGATGTTATGTGTGTATTACATAAATACTGCTGGTGACCACGTTGAGGACTTCTTGTAACTGCTGAAGTCAAACGTGACTTGTAGTCATCTTCTGTTATCATATATATTGAGTTTTATAATCTTAATATAGTTTTTTCCTTTCTTAAAATGTATATGCATTTTTTGGCACCCTCTCTCTCTCTCTCTCCATACACACACACACACACACACACACACATACACAGACACCCTTACACAAGGGCTGTCTGGAAAGTATCCAGCCATGTATTATGAAAAATAGAGGAATCTATGGCTGGATTTTTTCCAGACAGTGTGTCTATCTATCTATCTATCTATCTATCTATCTATCCATACGCATACATAAACTGGGGGTGATAAAAAATAAATATACATTTAGAGATGTTATCTATACATTACTTTTCAAAGTTGAATTGAATTACAGTAGCAATGTATAGTATGCTATTAGATCAAAAGATAACATTAATAAAACGAATGCTAACGTCACCATGCGACAGGCAGGACAGTCAAAGAAAATGGTGAAAGCACAGTTGTTTGAGGAATGTAAGAATATTTTGAAGTGGTATTAAAATTCGAAAACGTTGTTTGATTTTCACCTATGTTCTCCTGACTTAACACCCCTTGATTTGTACCTTAAAGGATGTGGGGTACCATAGAAAACCAGCTACACTGGGGGTACTTTGGGAGGAAACTGAATGACATGTGCAGCTATACAAGTGGACACTTTGGTCACCATTGCTCAAGCAGTAGTGTGCCATAATCAGAAGTGTCTGGACACTGATGGTAATGACTTTGAGCACCTCTTGTCATTGCAGAAGTCAAACATGACTTGAATTCATCTTTTGTTATCAGACTATATTGAGTCTTACATTTTTAATACTGTTTTTTCCTTTCTTAAAATGTGTATACTTTTTTTGGCACTGTGTGTGTGTGTGTGTGTGTGTGTGTGTGTGTGTGATTCCAAACATTCTATAAATGATAAGCATTAGATATTTCTTTCATCATTATCTGTAATTTTTTATTATATACATCATTTTGGCTGCCCAGCTCCAAACATGTTTTCTATATATAGAGGAATGCAAGAAAGTAGTAAGGCAGGACCCACCACAGAAAGTAAAAGCGACAGGTATATTTTCCTCCCTGGGAGTTAGATTGTGGTCATGGGACCTTCACAGTGACTCAGACACTCGTGGAATTTTGAGTCTTTGGGGAGTAACACAAGGCTCAAGTTCCATTAGAGATTCTTTGAATCTGCTGCTGCAGCGGTTCTAAAGTCCAGGGTGCTTCAGTGAACATCAGAGGTGGTTCTGCTTCATGAGGTTGCTGATAGACCTGACCTTACAGATTTCTTGGGAAGAGCAGGTGAGATGATGCTTGGTGGCGCACTGGCCGCACAGTGAGCCCTCCACGTACATTTCCTCTACGTATCAGGTGAGACCACAGATTTCTCTTCCTTGCACCTGAGCTGTGGCACCTCCCTTCTCTTAAAATTATCTGGCTTACAGTATTAATAGTGCCAAAATTGAAAAAGCCTGACCTAAATTTAATTGTGAGAAACCATCAGGTAAACCCAAATAGGGGTCAGTGTACAAACTAATGGTCCAATACTCTTTTAAAATATCAAAGATAAGGAAAGAGGGAGGAACTATTCAAAGTCACAGAAGACTAAAGAGACAGACATCTAAATGCGTGTGGGATGTTGGACTGAATCCTGAATGAGAAAAAGGACATTAGTGGAACAATTTAAGAAATTTAAATAAGATCTGTAGATTAGATAATAGAGTTCTATTGGTATAAATTTCCTGATTTTGATCATTGTACTATGGATATGTAAGATGTTAGCATTTAGGGAAACTAAGTGAACAGTAGACAAGAATTCTTCAGAGTGTTTTTACAACTTTTTCTTGTCAGTCTGAAATTATTTCAAAATGAAAAATTAATATATGGATAATATGAAAATCTTCTTGAAATTAAAAAACAATTGAAACTAAATATTGAAAGAGCACACCATCTACCCTGCCCCCACAATGTCCAACACCAAAACATATTCTAGTAAAATTACTCAACTTCAAAGAATAAGAAGATATCCCATGAGTATCTAGAAAAAAAAAGAGTACATAGTTTTTATGCTAATTCTTTATGACAGAAAATTTTGGAGATACTCAAGAAAACAAGTGTGGTTCTAAGATTTTTTTAATCTAGCATAACTTACAAGGATAATAGGCACAGATAGAACTTGAGAAAGGTTGTTCCTAGGAGCTCTTCTAGAAAATGAGCTTCAGACAACAAAACGACTAGACAGATATTGACTGACATGTGGACATTAGTACAGAGTTCCCCTAGAACTAAGATGACTAACTGAATGCTAAGAGAAAATGCTTGGAGATACATCCTTGGATAGTGTAGATATCAAACAACTGTTTAAATGGAGGAGAGAATATTTTCAGTAATCATATTGGTATTAACCTTAAATTGCTATCCTGAGACTGTTAGGTGTATACTATGGGATAAAACAAATGAGTAATTATGAAATACTTAATTCTATCATCTCCTTTGTCCCTGAAAACAATTGTCTCCATTGTCCCTGATTCCCTGAGAACCAGGATTCTTGATCTGGAAGAAAGGAGATACTAAAGTAGCAGAGAAGAGGTCTAAGTAAAAACTCTGTGATCTCAGAACTGAATTGGAGCTATCCATCTAAACCCATATGATACTTGATCTTACTTCGGTCCCAGATATGTCCAATGAAAAGAACTAGAAACAATCACAGTGAGCATCTCTAACACCACATATTGTGGTCTTATAGTATCATTTTCACTGCAAGGGACCAAGTCTCTTTGGAGAAATGACTGATTCTAGGCATGAGGGAAATGAACAAGATGGCTCTGGAATATCTTGTCACAGCAGATGGCAAGGAAGCTATCAAAGACTACTAAAGTTGTGTCAAAGGGACTCTTGCATGAACTTGAAGAGGCTCCCACTGCCAAATGTAGATAATTTTGAGTTGACGATGCAAATTGTCATGGATTGAAATTCATCAAATACATTTCAATATATTCACAAGAAGCTGGGAAGTAATTATTACTTTCGGAGGATAACAGAAAACCAAATCATTATCTGGAAAACAGAGCTAAAGCATGAAGCATTTATCTTCCCTTTCCTCTGAACTGTGTCACTGTGTGACCAAGTGGTGGGTGAGGGCAAGTCTCTATAAAAATATTCCAATTAATAAGAGGAAAAGAATATAGAACTGGAATATCACCATGTTTCAACCTGTAATGAGTGGTTATAGGTATTAAGTAGCAACAGCTTCTGAAATCACAAAAAGAGAACCAACCAGATATTATGGGCTCTATGGCCTTCCTACACATTTATAGGGGAATGGAACGGAAGTCTGACCCTGTATCGGGGTTCAGCTTCTAATTTGCAGGAAACGCAGATGGGGCATATTGAAGGGTTTCTTGGGGTGACGTTGGAGGTGTTTGCCTTATAATAACTCAGTAGGTTATGTGTTTGATTTTTGTGATTTTCTGTATTAGTGTTTCATTTTACAATAAAATTAAAAAGGAGATGACAAAAACAAAGAAGACCAAGCAACCAAAAGGTTGAGTAAATATTTCTGCAACCGTTAATTTGGGAAGGCAATGCTTCACAAAGGTCATAGGTTTATTTGACATAGACAGTTTCCTTCTTGGGGACTTTGGGTTAAGTTTCCTTTCATTTATTTTAACCATTCATAACCAATAGGTTTATTTTTAAAAAATAAGTAAACAAAACAGTGATAAGCTTTATCCCTTTTTCCCAGAAGTGGTGAGAAAATGGAATTATGTATTTTCTCTTGCAAAAGCATTGCTTAATATTACTAAGAATATCTTTGTAATTTATCAGGACAATAAATTTCTATGAATCTGTTAGGCAGCATGACCAGATGGATACATGATTCTGGATTGTTTATTTACACTACCTACTAATTTATATTATCTAGGAGGAATCTCTCAGACATGTTGGTGCTTTGCACTATAGGGACATGGGGACAATGCCTTGTATTGAAGATATTTCGATAAATGCTTATTTTATAAAATTTAAGTGAATGAATTAGAAGAACATATTAAACTGTACCATGAGTATGCGAATAGCTAAATGCAGACTGTGGACCTGTGTGTTGTTTATAGATTTAGATCGGAAGGTCTCTATCAGAAGTGTCCCAGAATTCAGTCTCGTATGTTAACTTTTTACATAGTCTTACGGCTTTAAATGAAATGATGACTACCAAATTCATATCTGTAGCCAAGACCTCTCCTCTGAACAAAAATATATATTAACATATATATTCCAGTAGCCTACCGAACAGCTCTACTTGGATGACTAATAGGCATTTCAAACTTACTATATCCCAGACCAAAGTCCAAATTTCTACGTCCACAAACTTTATCCAGTTTTCTCATCTCAATAAATGGCTACTTCTTCTTTCTATTTTGCCACAGTGCCAAATCTTGGGTTCATTTTTGATACCTCTGTCCTTCATACCTCATGGCCAATCCATCAGTAAATTGTTTTGATTCTACTTTCAAAATATATTCATAAATCTGACTCTTTCTTATGGTATGTACCACTACCTCTGTGAGTCAAGCTGTCATTTCCTTTCGTTTCAATATAATTTCAAACATATCAATGTTTCCAAAATAGCATAAAAAACTCCCATATACCTTTTACCCAGATTCATCAATGTTTTACATTTTCTTCAATTGCTCTATCATTCACTCATTCCTCTTTTCTTCTCTGTCCAAAACACACAATCACAACATACTCACACAAATATACATACATATATATATATATTATTCTGAACCTTGATCATTTGAGTTAAGTGGTATCTACCTGTGGTAATTACCTATTAGTGTTGTTATAATTAACTTTATAATTAATAAATAATTATCTCTTTATAATTAATACATAATTTGTAAGGAGATACTTTAAGATACTATATAAATTTGCTATTCCTTATTAAATTTTCAACTACTAGTCTTAGCTTCCATGGATGATTTTCAAATTCCATAATTCTTTCTACATTTATTGGTTGCCATTTTTCTGTAAAAAAGAGATTTCCCATTCCCTACTTATTTATGTATTATATATTTCTTTATATCAGTATGAATTCATGGACACATCTTATTCAATGTGTAATATTGTATTACTTTTTAAATATATTTTTATGCTCAATTAGATTATCCTCATGTATTTTATATCTATGTATCAGTCTCATACAATAATAAAATATTAAACTCTTTGCTTTAAAAAGTAAGCTGTCCTTAAAATAAGAGAGAAAAAGATTTTTTATTTTTACCTGCACATTTACCATTTTGGTGATCTTTATTCCTTCCTGTAAATCTATGTTTCCATCCATTCTTTCTCTTCATTTTGAAAAAAAAAAAAAAACTTGTCCTTTTAGTAGGATAGGTCTGATGTTCTCTACTCTCTCTTCTCCTTCTAGAACTCCAAATACACAGATACTACATCACTTGATATTGCACCACATTTTTTAAAAAACATTTTTTTCTTT
This sequence comes from Lyroderma lyra, assembly GCA_004026885.1. NCBI lineage: Eukaryota > Metazoa > Chordata > Mammalia > Chiroptera > Megadermatidae > Lyroderma > Lyroderma lyra. The sequence continues at coordinate 35,751 of PVJL010008340.1, forward strand.
TTATTCCATGGATTAGATGATTTCCAGATCTATTTTCTTCTAGAACTTTTACCATTTTTATAGTATACAATTTTTGTTGAGATTCATTAATAATTATGGCTATGCTTTCCTTTAAGACCTGAACATATTTATAATAGATACTTTAAAGTTCTTGTCTATTAATTCTCTATCTGTTCATTTTGGGGGGATGGCTTTTATTGATTTCTTTTTCTTTTGATCATGAGTCACATTTTTATCTTCCTTCACATGTTCTAGTAATTTAGATTTCCAACTGGACATTGTGAATGATATATTGTAGAGACTCTTGGATTCCGTTACCTGGTTTTTCTAGCAAACGATTCACTTGGCTAAACTTAAACTCCAAATTCTGTCTCTCCTTCTGTGAGCAGTAGTTAAAATACCAGGTTAGTTCTTATGATAGTATTCTTACTGTTTTCCACTGGGCTTCATGTGTGTGTAGTGCAGGTATTACCCAACAAGTTGAACACAATTTATATGCAGATTTTGGGGTTCTTCACTCTGTGGAACCTTTTTTTCTGAGATTTCTTTGCTCAATTTCCAGCTACTCTTGTAGTCCCTAGATTCTGTCTTCTGACTCTTCAAACTGTCTAATAAAACCCACCATCTCACGTAGAGTGATTCCTTTCTTTCAAGGGTTGAATTCTCTCTAGTTTTTGCTTGCTTTTGATCACTTGACAGTGCCTTAAAATTTTTTTTTAAACATTTTGTCCAGCATTTATAACTGTTATCTGTGAGAGGTATAGTCTGATATATGTTACTCTGCCATTCCTGAAATCAGAACTTGCCATCATTTATTAACATAGAGTATAGCATAGCCACCTAACTGGTCTCCTACTCTAAATGTTGCCCCTTCTGTCTGTTTTGTATCCAGCATTCCAAAGTATCCTTTTAATACTTAAGTCATATCATTTCAATTTTCTGATCAGAACCCTCTATTTTTCACCTCATTTAGAGTTAAACCCAAATAATGTTACAATGACGTACAAGGCCCTCCACCATTTGGCCTTTTCACTATCTATTATGTCATGCTCTGCTGTAGGTACACTTGCCTCCTTGTAGTGCTAACATGCAGTAGATACAGTCCTGTTTCTGGGCCTTAGTCCTGGCCGTTCCCCCACCTAAAATACTCTTCCTTCAGAGAGCCATCTTGTACACTCCTTTACTTACTTCAGGTCTGGCACAAATATCACCTTTGCAGTGACACCTTCCCTGTCCATTATATTTAAAATGCAAATTTTCCTCCTCCTCTTCTCTTATCGCCACCACTGGCATTCCTTATTTCCCTTCCTCGCTATAGTTTTCTTCATAATACCACCGTCTAAAATACTACCATTTTACTATTTTATTTATTGTTTACTTCCACTAGAAAAAATGAGCTCCAAGGATGCAAGTTTTTGTCCCTTTTGTTCATTGCTATTTCCCCAGTGCTAGAACAGTGACTGGCAGTTAGGAGATGCTCATTAACATTTATTCAAAAGAGACCGAATAAATTTGGATCATCACTCTTTATCAGGGAGGTCTATGCTTAAACCATAGATACAAATTCAAAGATGGAGTGTGAGTTCTCTTAATTAGGAACCGAGAAATAAGATAGGTCTATCAAAATTTTACTTTAAAATAAATCTATGTTCTTTCTGTCCCAGATATGGAAAACAGAAATAATAAGTTCCTTACTACCTCAAGACCTGTTCAATTCTGAATTTATTTGGTAGTTTAAATGTGTTTTCATACAGAGCAAGTAGGCTTTGGCATTGAACAAAGAGCACTCTAAACTTTATCAGCTACATGGCTTTGGGTTATTTAACAACTCTGGGTTTCAATTTCTTCATCTAGAAAGAAGGACAATGGCTGTTATCCAGATTGATTAGATGAGATTGGGTAAAAGTAGAGTGACAGAAAAATTCCAACTAATAAAGAAGCAGACAAGTAGAAGTTTCTCTCTCATGTATAAGTCTGGAGGTTGGTTCAGAGTGGACACATTAGGGACCCAGGTTCTTCTCATCTGTGGCTCTGTCAATAGTATCCACAGTAGCCTTCATTATCAAGTTCACTTGAAGTTCTAAGATGGTTTCTCCTGCTCTAATGCTATGTCTCCAGCAGCAAGGAGGAAAGAAGCAGGGTCTCAAGGCCTGTCACAAAACATTTATCCCAATTACCAAAACTTAGATAAATAGCCACAAAGAAGGTGACTGGAAATGTAGTGTTTACTTTGGAGAGCTATCAGCCCAGTTGGAAATGTTATTACCATGGAAGAAGGGAAGGATGAATATTAGGGAGCAAACAGTAGCCTTCTACTTCAGTTTATTGTAAAGATTAAATGACTCTAAGATTCATGATATCTAGAAAGCACTTGAACTATTAACTATCTTCTTCCCTTTTCTGTATTAAATCATGTATTGACCTTGCCCTTTCAAGAAAAATAACATCCTTTAATCTTTCTTTTTCTGGTTCTTATTTCTTACAATTTTATTGTACTTTCTTAAACCTTCTCAGTCTTCTCTGTCTCTTACAGGCAGAGAATCTAATCATAACAATCTAAAAGGAGCTGTTCCGGGTAATGTTAAGTCATTGATGTCCATCTTTGGATGAGCCTATCTAAAACTTGTCTAGATCATCTCTTAACTTGTTGATAATCAATTAGTAGGGAATGAGTACTATTGATTACAAAAAGAGATTTGGCAAGAAAGTCAAATTTCTTACTCACTTCAGTAATGCTAGCTATAAACTGAGGCCTGGTTTGCTAGCAACTCAAACCAATCCAGGACAAGATATGCCAATACTTCCTCTAAAATCTGCCACTAAAAGAAGGACTCATAATTAAAAGTCAAGAAATGGATCCACAGAGTTATAAATTAAACAAAAGGGAACAAACCATCACAAAACTCTTGATGTGTTGGGAGCCCGAGGGCAGAGGAGGCAGAATGGGCAAGGAGAGTGAGATCAGCAAGCTGCCCTCTTTAACAAGTAATAAATAGGCCTGATTGCCCAGCCATTCACTTTCTGTGCCCCTGCATAGCATTGCCTTTTGCACTTCACTTTTTTTTTTTATTGGGGTGTGCACTTCACTTTTTCCACTGTTATCTTCTGCATTTGACTTTCTAGTTCCTAGTCTTTCCTTTAGTTCTCATTTCAATAGTTGTCTTTTCAGCATTTTGTCAAAAATGTTGACGTATATTCTCCTTGTCTATGTCCAATACAGTAGTATTCGAATGGGGGCAACTTTGTCCCCTAGGGGACATTTGACAACATCTGGAGATGTTTTTGGTTTTCACACTGAGGAAGCAGAGTGGGGAGCCACAGGCATCCAGTGGGTAGACTCATGCTGGTGCGTTCAGTCCCTCACAACAAAGATTTATCTGGCCCCAGACGTCAATAGTGCCAAAGTTGAGAAACTCTGATCTAATGCATGTATTTCCAACAAGGGAAGTAATTTAAATATTACAATGGCTCAATTCCACCTGACAAAAATCTTATTTCTTAGTTCCTTAGTATTTAATTTTCTTGAGAGGGAGGCGGCAGTTATAATAAAAATAATGTCTTAAAAGGCTCTTGTGAATAGAAAAAGGGGTTCTTTGGCAAGTAACCTCATGGGGTGATCTGATCATAAATCCCTAACTGGGCAGGTCATAGTGAGTAGCCATGCCCCAGGCATATAACTTCTTTACAAAAGGCTTAACTTTGCCTTAAGCAAGTCCTATTCATTGTTTCTGTGCATCTAGGTTAACACAACTTTGAAATGTTCTCTTTCAGACCTCTCTTTCTAATACCTGACCACCTTGAAGATCCCTCAAGAGATCATATAAGCTTAACTGCCCTGCAACTTGATCCCCACCTGGGTTTCTCCTACCTCCATGTGATCATCCTTACATTCCCTTCTTAATTTCAAATTCATAAAAGAAGTTGAAAACTGTTATCTCTGGAGCATTTGAAATCTTGCTTCAGGCATATGTCCTCAGTTTGACTTAAACAAACTCCTATAAAAATTCTCTCTATAGGTTTGGGTGTTCTTAACATTGACATCCCTTATGGGAGCCATAATGGAAAAAGGATTGAGAAATACTAGTCTAATGTTAGGAACCTTTCAGAGTGTAGAATCAGTTGTATCCAGCCCTTATACAAAGCATACTCCTACAGTTGAAAGGCAGCAAAAGCTCTTTCCTGGCATTGATAGACACCAACTTCCTAGACTTAAATGTGAGTTTAAAATAGAATTGTTCTGATTTTCCTGGGAAGAAGGGCAGATAGGCCAACCATGAGTGATCTAGCCCTTCTTTGAGAAAAGCACATATTCTTTCAGGCCCCAAAGTTACCTTAAAATGTTTTGGGTCAGTAATTTACTGAATGACATCCAGTGACCTAGAAGAATTAATGTGCCTTTAAGGGATGAGTTTTTATGACTTCCCCAAAGGCTCTAATTTTTTTTTGGTAGTTGAAACTGTAATGTAGAAAACAAAAGTGAGAGTTTTAAGAGCGCCCACTCCTACTACTGAAAAAATTCTGTTTTCTCAACTTAACATATTTCTTTTTGCCTTAAGGTATTTCTCCTCCTGAAAAGGCTGGGCAGCATGTTTCTTCTCTGAAGATCAAAAGCAAACATATCTTGCTGGGACATTTTACCCTGCTCAAGTATTAGAAAAGCCATGTTAGAAAATGATTAATATGTATATCTCCAGACTCTGGGCCTGTTTCTTCTCACCAGTGAACAATTTTTAAATTATTAGTAGAAATTTTTATTGAATTTGGTTGGAATCCCCTGAGATTTTACACTTTTATAAAGAGAAAATGGAGGATCGTAAGAAGTGTAAAGTTTGGCAAACTTCCCACTTGATATTCTTTCCTTAAGGCTATTTGGTTTTACCAAGCCCCCCCACCTTGTGTGTGAGAACTGTCCCAGGAGATAGTTTACTCTAGGAGTAACCCATAGCAGTGGCTGGCCTTGAAGAAAGAAGGAGTCAAATTTTCTTTTAAAATCAGAAAATACTCTCACAACTTTGAGGACAAAGTTTGGGGCTTTGTTGGTCAGAGTAATTAAGTGAAGGTCACTCCAGGAATGTGGCCTCCTCAATCCACACAGCTGCAGAAGACTCTGGGAAGAAAGACTCCTCACTTCCTGTAACTGTGGGTTGTTCCGTTGGGACTTCCTGTCACAGGCTGTCCTGAGGGCTCCAGCCATTCCCCGCTAAGCTTTTCCTCCCACCAGTTTCCATCCTCTTTAAACGAAAGAATAAAGGGGGCATGAGCTCATTGAAATTGATGCCAAAAAGATATTTTACAGAACTTCTAAATGGATTCACGTATCTCAAAACATTTTTCTACTCAGTAATTTTAGTTATAGCTTAACAAATAAAATGTGGCAGGAGCAATAAGGGGAGAAAGAACTTTATAAAGTCAAAATAAAAGTTTTGTTAAATTCGGTTTTCAAAATAGAATCCCTGGGTTCTACTCTTATTGTGACAATAGAGGGCAAAAGCATTTAGTTTTATGTGCATATAATATATCCATTTTTAAACCTGGACTTGTGTTCCAGCAGAGGAAATTATTTTGGCAGTGTGAAAGTTTTTGCTTTCCAGATTGAGAACAATTTAATTGAATTTATGGTACTTTATAGTTTTAATTTTAGTGTCATAATCATCAATGTTTATTTAATAGTGCATAGAACATGTATTGTCTTTGTTAAGCAAACAAGTGGTCTAAAGACGTGGAATGACAATTCTACAAGCCAAGTGCAAAGGCATAAATGAAGTGCATCTGCAATTTTGTAGGCTTAGACTTTCTTACTTCCAAGGAAAATTCAAGAGAAATTTATTTATTTATTTATTTTTAATATATATTTTTAATTTTTCAATTATGGTTGATGTACAATATTATATTAGTTTCAGGTGTACAACACAGTTATTAGACATATAACTTACAAAGTGATCCCTCCAATAAGTCCAGTACCCTTCTGATACCATTCATAGTTATTATAATACTATTGACTATATTCCTATGTGCTATACTTTACATCCCCGTGGCTATTTTGTAACTATCAGTTTGTACCCCTTAATCCCCTCCCCTCCTGACCCATCCTCCTAACCTTGCTCCCCAATCTGGCAACTATCAAAATACTCCTTGTATCTATGAGCTTGTTTCTGTTGTGTTTGTTAATTTACCCTGTTCTCTAGATTCCACATATACGTGAAATCACAACACTTGTCTTTCTCTGTCTCACATACTCCACACAGTACAATGCCCTCTAGGTCCAACCATGTTGTTGGCAATTTTGTTCTTTTTTATGGCTGAGTAATAGTCCATTGTTTATATGTACCACCTCTTCTTTATCCAGTCATCCATTGGTGGACACCTAGGTTGCCTGAATATCTTAGCTATTATAAATAATGCTGCAATGAGCACATGAATGCACATGTCCCTTCAAAGTAGCATTTGGGTTTCTTTGGATAAATACCCAGAAGTGGGAGTCATTCTTTGTCTCTTGTTATAGCCTTTGTTTTAAAGTCTATTTTGTCTGGTGTATGTATTGCCACCCCATCTTTTTAAAATTTTTGTTTCTATTTTCATGAATAACTTTTTCCATCTATTTACTTTCAGTCTGTGTGTCTTTCAATCTGTATTTTAATTTGCATTTCCCTGATGATTAGTGACAATGAGCATCTTTTCCCGTCTATTGGTCATCTGTATGCCTTCTTTGAAGAAATGTCTGTTCAGGTGCTTTGCCCATTTTTTAATTAAATTTTTGTTTTCTTGGTCTTAAGTTGTATAAGTTCTTTATAAATTTTGGCTATTAACCTTTTATCAGATGTATCATTGGCGAATATCTTCTCCCATTCAGTAGGTGTCTTTTCATTTTGTTGATGGTTTCCTTTGCTGTGCAAAACCTTTTCAGATTGATATAGTCTCATTTATTTATTTTTTCTTTTGTTTCCCTTGCCTGAGGAGATATATCCCTTAAAAATATTACTAAGCACAATGTCAAAGAGTTTGCTGCCTATGTTTTCTTCTCTGAGTTTTACAGTTTCAGGTATTATACATATTAGTCTTGAATTCATTTCGAGCTTATTCTTATATATAATGTAAGAAAGTGGTATAGTTTTAGCTTTTGCATTTATCTTTTCAGTTTTCCCAACACCATTTATTGAAGAGACTGTCTTTACCCTATTGTATATTCTTGCCTCCTTTTGTCATAGATTGATTGACAATATAACCAGCCTACCTATATTTTGAATTGACCTTGATTCATGTCATAAAGGATAAGAACTGAATCATTTGATTTTTATTGTTGTTGTTCTTCACTCTGTTGGGTAAAAGATTATTTCTTGGGAGTAATGGAATCTGGCACCTCACATGATCTTCGACAGTCTGCCAGGGAGTGAGGTTTCCTGGGAAAGACCAAAGCTAGATAACCGGCATGGATGTATACACCTTGCTACCTCACTGTGCTTTTCCCATATGGTGAGCATATTGAAATGCATAGCATTCTCAAGGCTGTCTTTGATGTGTTGTTTTTCTTATGGAAAGCAACATATGCTGTGTGGTACACGGGAAGGCCTTAAATTCAGATAGAAAGTGGGGTGGTGGTAGTGGTGCTCGTGAAGGTGGTGGTGGGAAGGGGCAGGAAAGTGACATCTCCAAGGAAGAAGTGCCATCTATGGGGAGACATAAATGTTCAGTAGGAAGCTAGGAGAAGAGTTTAGGGAGAGAGAGGAAATAGAAGGAAAAGTGTATAATGGGCCTGTGGGTGAAAAAACATGACTTGTTGAACGAAATGAAAGTAGTTAGCTATTGTTGGACCAGAAAGTGTAAAGGTCAGGTAAGGGAACATGGTGGGAGAATTAGAAAAGGAGAGAAATTAGCAGAGGTGAAATTGCCTGTATATAACAGAAAACCCAAATGACAGTGGCTTTAACAAGATAAGCATTTGTTTTTCTCATGTAACAAATAAGATATGGGTAGGTATTTACTGATACAGGTGGCTCAAAATCATCAAGGTCAAGGCTTCAGTGAGCCTCTTGGCCTTTTTTCATGACTGTAGTAGGCACTCCCACGTTTCAGGATTTAAGGAAAAAGCAAAAAGTGCAAAAGTGGTGCATGCTTATTGAATTTGATTTTTAAAGAAGGTTGTCCTGGAGGTTCTGCTCCAAAACTCTAACTTACATCTCATTGTTCAGAACAGTATCAAGACAGAGGCCTTTTTGTCCTCCAGACATCACACAAAAGTGTTGGGATTCACTTTGAATAGATACATGTGATACCTAATTCCACTGTTATAAACCGGTCACTATGGCCAATGCACCAGATATTATTCCGGAACTACAGCAGGAATTTTTTATGTAACTTCAGTGTATTCTTCAAGCCACTGCTCAGGTACAAGCTTGTCCTGAATGTCAGCCTGCACACTAACTTATGAGAATTTCTTTCTCATTTTAATTCACAACACTCGTTGTCCAATACCACTTGACCAGCAATTAGAAATGAACTGATCACCTTGTTGCTAGTTGGTTTTTATCATGCTATTGAGCTCTTGCTCTAAGTTTCCATTTAAGTATGTCTGATCTTGGACTTTTACATCATCCAAGTATAACTTTCAGATTTTTCATGTTGAAGGAAGAACACCAATGAATGAATAAAAGGTTATAATTTAACTGTTTCAAAAACATTCAATTGCAGTTTTTTAAGATCATTTTGAAGCTTCCTTGGATTGAATTTGTCAACTGTCTGTAAAACTTGGTGGTCAGATTTCCACTGAGATATAAATCCAAGTACAGGTATCCCCTGCTTTTCATAAGTTCACTTTATTCCACTTGGCTTTTACAAAATACCTACATTAGTACTTGTTTTCACTAACTGAAAGAAATCCAGAAAGGATTTATGCATTAATAAAAAGAGGCAAAAAGCAAAAATAGCTTTCAGCATTTGTTTTGCAGCAAGTTATTAGTGAGGCAGCATGTACCCGCAAGCAGTGAGAGTAGCATCACCAAGTATCTTCTCCTGAACCGCACTCAGCATCTCAGCATCAAATGGTCTTAGCTTTGAACTGTGTCTGTGAACATCTGTGCTTTCTCTTGATGTATTTTGTGTAGCTGTTAGCAAGATGTGCTAACAGAAAAGCCTAAGAGATCTCATAAGGGTGTTATGCTTAGTGTAAACTGGACATAATTAAATTTTGAAAGTGGTGAACAAAATAAAAACATTGTAGGTGTGTGTTGAATTTGGGATCTAAGAATGCCCCCAATTTTTTCCATGTAAATTAATGGTAACTGCTTATTTGCTTTATGCCATTTCGGCTTACAAGGGTCTTCATAGACATGGATAGCTGGGGAAAGCTGGATGTTGGGGGGACTTAATTACATCTCCATATCATTATATGTGTGTGTATGTGTGTGTGTGTGTGTGTGTGTGTGTAGAAAATCATATGGAGACATTCCTTTCACAGAACTTTAAACAAATATTAACGAGAGAACTAATATCTGGATTGGTATTAATAATATAAGAGCCTCACTAGGTTAGTTTCTATCCAAGAAAGTGCAACATATGTGATTGTTAATTACTTGCCGGAACTAAAGAAATTCAGATCTAACAGTTGGTATTTAATTTTGATTCATAGCAAGTGGATATCGTCAGAAAAGTAACAGTTGATTTTTAAGTATAATTATACACAAGTAGTAGTCGAATTGTCTAAGAATGCCTCATAAAACTCTGGAGACTTAATCTTGAATATAGCAAAAACTACAAGGTAGATTTCTGTTATCAGTAATGAAATGAATCTATGACTCTCAAAGCATAAAATGGGCCTTTGACTTTTCAGTGAAATTGAAGAGGACTTTAAAGCTTATGATTGCATTTGATTTATTCGTGGAGACAACAATTATGTACAAAGTGGGTGTGTGAGGTTAGCTGTTTTGACATGGCACTTGAGGAGGAATTTAAATTCTTTCCTAGGTCTGCTGGCATTTAAGTATATATGAACTTGCCTTTAGGTACAGAAAAATCTCATCATGAATAATGCCTGGAATAATTTTTCCAAAATAGAGAACATTTTACTTTCCTACTTCAAATAATTTTGTTCAGTAAGACTAGCCCACTCACTAAAAGGTAATGCCTAAATCTTTCCCCAATGTGAGTTAATTTCAGCATCTCTATTTTTTTCTCAAATTGGGTCAGGATTCACCTTAAGGTTTTTTTACATCCTTCTGGCTCTGGATAGCACCTTGAGACCCAGGGTTACAAGGCCCTATTAGCAACATAAAATGGACCAGACAGCAAAAAGCTTCTCTCTTAGGGTCAGTGCTCACTTCCACTCCTACTATTTGCTTGCCTGGCTTAGGAATTCTGACTCTAGACTGATCTGCCTGTCTCATTACCTCCTATATCTATATACCATGCCTGGAAACATCCTGCTTTAGTTAAAGACCTGCAAGCTGTTTTCTCTTCCATTTAAATCTACAGGAGCATCAAGGAATACTTCCGCAATACCAATTAAACTGGACTCCTGATCAGGCCTTGACCAAAGCATCCCTTCTCATTCAAGCCCTGCTCTTGCATCCCTTTATTTAATAGGACCCTCCACTGTTAATATTTTGTTTCCCAGTGAATTTAGAACATACGAGGTCTGACAATTAAGTATGCAAACTTGCCATCGTGCGCTTACATTGACAGCACTGTACGAACAACTCAGTAAGATTTCAGAACCTTGGTATATCTGTGTCTCACAGTTGTGTTCATGTCAACATGTGGCAGTGTCTTGCTGAGTGGCATTCATTATTTTTGTTGTGTGGTTTTTGTGTGCCACTTTGAGAATGTCAGAGCTTGAATTGGAGCATTGAACAACATTACATTTCTTGTTAAACTTGGCAAGAGTAGAAGTGAAATCAGGGCATATTAGTAAGTTTATGGAGATAATACCATGAAGAAAATGACAGTGTACAAATGCATTAAACATTTTTCTGAGGGGAGAGAAAGCGTCACCGATAGAGAGGTCAGGACAACCAGTAATGAGCAGAACTGACAAAAATATTGAAAAAATTCATTGAATTGTGCACCAAAATGGTCACTGACTGTAAGAAGCATAGCAGACCAAGTAAATATCAATAGAGAAACAGTTAGGAAAATCTTAACTGAAAAGCTTGACATGAGAAAGATGTGTACAAAAATGGTCCCAAAGGAGCTCAGTGATGAACAAAAGCAAAGGAGAGTCGAATTTTGCCAAGACCTTTTGGAGAGGCAAGACGATGTTTTGGGCCATGTTATCACTGGTGATGAAATATGGGTGTGCCAATATGAGCCTGAAACAAAGCATTGAAGTGCACAATGGAAGTCAGCCAATTCTCCATCACCAAAAGAGTTCCATTAGTCCAAATCGAGTTTACTATTTGGAAGTGCTGAAAAGACTGCATGAAAAATTATCCAAAAACGACCTGAACATTTTGCCAACAACTCATGGCTCTTACATCACAACAATGCACCAGCTCACACGGCACTGTCTGTGAGGGGGTTTTTATCCAGTAAACAAATAACTGTATTGGAGCACCCTCCCTACTCACCTGATCTGGCCCCCAATGACTTTTTTCTTTATCTAAAGATAAAGGAAATACTGAAAGGAAGACATTTTGATGATATTCAGGACACCAAGTGTAATATGATGACAGCTCTGATGGCCATTCCAGAATGAGTTCCAAAATTGCTATGAAGGGTGGACTAGGCACTGGCATTGGTGCATAGCTTCCCAAGGGGAGTACTTCAAAGGTGACCAAAGTGATTTTCAGCAATGAGGTATGTAGTACTTTTTCTAGGATGAGATCACGAACTTAATTTTCAGAGCGCCCATATCATTATCAAAAACTGCTATAGAATTGTTCTTATTCTAAGGACTAGGCATTGATAGGTATATTAAGAAGTTTATTAAAGTATAAAATCATAAAAAATTGCATGTATATATCTTAAATATTCTATTTAAACCTAAAATATTTTAATGTACATTTATTCACCAATTCTTTGAAGGGCCAATTTTTCTGATTAGAATTCTGAGTTGTCTTTCCTACATAAACACTCCATGGTGTATTAGCTATCATTTCTATTTTGGGTTTCTTCACAGTACAAGGAGAACTTAAAAATGCGTTTGAATTTAAATTTTTATGACTCTTTCAAGCTTTTAAAGTTTTCTTGCCCACATTAAATTGATATCAGCTTTATGTAGTGCTTTGTTTTTATCATCTTTCCAAAGTATTTCATTTTTTCATAGGCACTACTCTACACACTTGTATGTCATTGATGTACACAGCATACATTATGCTCCGTAATTATAGTAAAGAACAGGTGTCATAAACAGGTTCGGAAACAAATGCAGTTGACTCTTGGTAAGTGTGTAACTCAACCAGCAAAGGCAGAAATGAGAAAACAAGAGAGTATACCCTAGAAACAGTACATGAGTATTCTAAGTGCTGTGGGCATTATTCGGTATGTTCTAAAGGAGGAATTGGAAGCATCAGTTGGAGATAAATCTGAAATCAGTGGAAAGCTGCTGCACAGTGGTCTAGAGCATTTCCCAGCTTAGGCGAACTGGGAGAAAGAAACTTACCTCTTTCTCTCTCAACAATTATGGTAATATAGGGAAAGAATCTGATTGGGCCATGTGTCTATTGTCTACCATGAGACTGACTACTGTTAGTGAGAACATAGGGTGCTGTAATAGCTCAACTTGGGACACACTGAGTATAAATGCCACACCTGGACTTGCCTACACAGTTGGCCCAGCAGCCCTAGAGTAAGTGATTAAATCAGTAGACAAACCTTGATCTAGTTAAAACAGGGCCTTGTGGTAGGAAATGGTAATAGAGAATTCTTGTAAGGAGGTTACAATAGCTTAATATTAAATCTATCTTCCCCCTTTTTAAGATTATTTAAAGTTTCTTAAGAGTAAGGAGTGTGATATAATAATAATAACAACAGCAGCAGCAACAAATGGCTCCCAATGATTAAATTACTTTGACATGCTAGGCACTATTTCAAGCACTTTATATGATTATGACTTAATTCATCCTCTCATGAACACTAATCTTCACGGGCCCCTTGCTGTTGCCTGGCCATCTTACTATATTTCCTGAGTTTATTCCTACCTCTTAGAAAACTTTCTTCAACGTACAGAGCTTTCCTCAGTCTTCCCCAACCCCACCTTTATTCAGTTCCTGAACTTGCTTCTTATTTCACTGAGAAAAAAGAGGCTACGAAAAGAGCTCCAACCACCTCATGTACGTAACTATCTATACCTGTCCCTATTTCTCTGACTACTTTCTTGTTCACAGTGATCAACTGTCCACACCTGATCTATGGCCAACTCCTAGAACCCATCCATCCCTCTTGTGTACTGAAGAACTTACCCCCTTCAATTGTCGTTCCTTCCCATGGCATCATCAAGTTTCCCTTCACTCTTACCATTTCTGTTAGTATACAATTACAAAAGCAATTTCTCTTATCTTTGAAAAAAACAAATCTCTTTTGACCTCATATCCTATACTAGTTATTGCCTCAATTCTCTGCTCTCCTTGATAGAGGAAAATTCCTGATAGTGTTATCTGTACTTGTCTCCAATTTCTTTCTTTCCATTCTCTCTTCAACCTTCTACAATCAAGCTTTATTCCTACCATTCCATTAATTATTAACTGTCTTGTTTGATTTACCAGCAGAATTGAACAAAGCTGATCATTCTCTTCTCCTTGAGACACATTCTCCCCTATTTTCTAGAACAATCTTCAGTTTTACTCCTATATCGCAAACTGTTCTTTCTTAGTCTCCTTTGCTAGTTGCTCCCCATCTCTCTAAACTCTAGATGTTGGAGTTCCTCAGTCTGAGTCTCTTTCATGTCTATACTCAATCCCTAGAGGATCTCATTGATTTAAATATAAGTATAAACTGATGGCGCCTTAATTTATACTGGATCTGGCAGAAGTAATGCCCTTTTTATGAGCTGGTAGTCTATGCCAAATCTTTTATTACAAAAGAAGCATGTAATTCTGTAACATAACAATATTTTGACTCCTTAAAAAAAGGATGCTGTATATTCAGCTTTGGTTTCTTCCTTGAATTCTAGGTAAATGCCTATTTAATATCTCTATTTGTATGACAATAGGCCTCTCAAACTCAATACAGTCAGTTCTGCCCTTACACTTATTTTAAAATAGTAAATTTGTTCCCACACAATTAATACATAAGGGAATCATTTGAGCATGACACTAATTTCACCTTTGCTTATGTGCAATGCAGAAAACTGCACCCCGCTGAGTCTCCTTAGAATATACAAAGTACACACGTGCGCACAGTATCTCCCAGCAGTTCACACTGTTTGTGATCCTGCAAGTTTCACTATGTGTTTGACTATTTTTTCACCTTTGTGAACTTTTTAATATTAAAACATATTCACTTAATGTTCCAAACATATCTAAATGTCCTGTCTCAGAAACATCAAGCAGTGCACATAAAAGAAGTATTGGATGTTGAGGAGAAACTTGAAATAATAATGTGTTTTTTAAAAAATGAGAGAATATAGGCAGTCTTTTCTTCTCACAGCGCCATATTAACTGAACTGAAGAAAATAGGAAGGAACTGTTTGCTCCCTTTTTGTGGTTCTGTTGTATTATAACTAACATATCTTAGCAAGGACATAGTTCTGATATGCATGAGATTCATGCATATAACACAATGTCATGCAAAGCAAGGATTGCCCGTATGTGATCTTTGGATCAATAGGCAGACCATGATGAACAATACCTCAAAAATAAAATTTTTAAAAGTCTATGGTTGGAACAACTTTGAATGCTGTGAAGTCAATAAGAACAAGGCCTAAACATATAAAAGAAATGGAAATATATTGATAGTTAGACATATGAGTTAAAGACCAAAGAGAGAAAAAATAAAAAACAATCTTTCTCATAATCAAAGAGATAGTATAATCTATATACAATGACCTCAAGTGGAAATCTCCAATCTCCAAATCCTGTAGAAGTTACTTCTTTGCATGTTATTAATGCCTGGTTTAGTAATTTCAAACATCGCTATTAATTTCTAAATCCTTCAGCTGTCAGGCATATGAAAAAACTGCCGAAGAATTTCCAGCAACGTAAAAGTTAATGAAAATGGCTATACATTGGATCAAATTTGCGGTTTTGATGAAACAGATATCTATTATAATAAAGACATACCTTGAAAGATGCACATCTCAAAGGAGGAACAACCTGCCCCACGATTCAAGTCTGGGAAAGATCACTTAACTGTGATGTTCAGTACCAATGTAAATGAAGGACTTTAAGGCCACACCCATCCACATCTGAGGTTGCTACTTTCTGTCCTATTTCAGACAGCCCCACTGTATTAAGTTCTCCAGAGAAACAGAACCAACAGGAGATATAGATAGACAGACAGATAGATAGATAGATAGGTACTGAGATATACAACAGGAGATTCATTATAGAAATTGGGTCATGTGGTTAGGGAGGCTGAGAAATCCCACAATCTGCTGTCCGCAAGCTAGAGAGCCAGGAAAGTTGGTGTAATTCAGTCCAAAGCCAAATGTCTGCGAACCAGGGGAGCAGATGGTTTAACTCCCAATCTTAGGCTTCTGGCCTGAGAATGGCAGGGCGGGCTGCAGGTGTTAGGTCCTGAAGTACAAAGGCATGAGGACCAGGAGCTCCAATGGGCAGGAGAATGTGGAAGTTCCAGCTCAAGGAACGTTGACTTTGTTGTGCTATTAAGGTCCTCAAAGTATTGAATGATGCCTACCTGTATGGGTGAGAGAATCCTCTTTACTTAGTCTACTGAAACAAGTGCTACCCTCTTCTGGAGAATACCTTGCAGACACAGCCAGAAGTGA
Organism: Lyroderma lyra; assembly: GCA_004026885.1. NCBI lineage: Eukaryota > Metazoa > Chordata > Mammalia > Chiroptera > Megadermatidae > Lyroderma > Lyroderma lyra. The sequence continues at coordinate 51,628 of PVJL010008340.1, forward strand.
TGCTTTACCAGCTATCTCGGTATCCCTCCGCCCAGTCAACTTGACACATAAAATTAACTTCCACACCTGTTTTACCACTTCACAATAACACCTACCAGCAAACATCACGTCTTTTATAAGGTGATATGCCTTGTAAAATTTTATTTTGGTTGGTTCCCTGAGCAGTTATTGAACCCAGGCCACAGTGGTGAGAGCACTGAAGCCTGGCCACTGAACCACCAGGGAACCCCGCTGATGTGCCGTTTTCATTGCCTGTAGTACATATGCATGTCTTAATCATTTATTATGTGTAAAAGTGTCCTTTCATTTGCATTAGGTTTTTTAAAAAATATTTATAATTATTTTTATTTTTATTTTTTCTTATTAAAAGTATGTTTATTGTTAGACTCATTGGGGTGATGTTGGTTAACAAGAATTACATAGGTTCCAGGTGTACAGTGCTACAGTGCATCGTCTGTGTGTTGCATTGTGTGTTCACCACCCAGAGTCAGTTCTCTTCTCATCACCATGTGTTTGGCTCCCCGTTTTTGTTTTTTTTTTTTAATGTATCATTGAGGAACTTTTTGAGGATTATGCTCTTAATCCCACTTTTCCCCATAAATCTTGTAGTTTTTATTGTGTGATTTTATGGTAATTTTTAGAAACACATATTAAAGCAGAACTGACTGTATATCCACAATGTAATTCCTAATCTTTTCTCTAAAACCTCTTATACTCTTAAACTCTTCCCTATCACAGTTAATGGATACTCCATTCAACCATTTGGTCAGACCAAAAATATTGGAGTTATCCTTCAATCATCTTTTTCTCTTAAACCTCACATCTAGTCTAGCAGCAAATCTGTTTATCCTATGTTTAAAATACATCCGTTATCTGGCCTTTTCTCCCCACTCACACTACACCATGCTCCTAGGCACCATGCTCTCGCTTCTAAATGTTGTTTGACCTTCCAACTGGTCTCCTGGCTTTACCCTTGCCCTCTGTGGCCTACTCTCCCTGATTAGCTGTATATGTTCTGTAATGTTGTTAACATCAGGCATGTATTTGCTCCTCTGCTCAGAATCTTGCACATCACCCAGCATAAAGCCCAGTTTTTTTTTCAGTGGCTTACAAGGCCCTGTGGGATCTGAACTCCCCTGGTTACCTCCTTCCTCTCATCTGCTGCTGCTTTCCCTTTGCTTGCCCTGTCTAGCCCCACTGGCCTTCCTGGTATTGTTTGAACCTACCAGGGTCATTCCTGCCTCAGGGCCATGGCACTGCTTGTCCTCTGACTGGAGTGGTCATGCCCCACATATCAACACACTTTGTTCACCTCCTTCAACATCTGCTCAAACACCATCTTGTTAGTAAAGCTTCCTGACCATCCTATTTAGAATTATACTTTCAATTCCTCAAGTCACAGTACTCTCTATCCACCTACTTTATTCTTCTTCATAATACTTATCACCATTAGGCATATTATATAGAGTATTTGATGTATTAATTCACTCATTTCTGTCTGTCTGTGGCAGTTTTAAAACATGACTGCAAGTTCTGTGACACTTCTCTCATAGAGCGATGGGTCTGTTTCCTCCCCTTGAATTTTGGCAGGCATGGTGGGAATGACACAATGTGACTTCTGAAGAGAGATCGCGAAAGGCCATGAAGCCTTTGCCTTGTTCACTGGAACACTTGCTCTTGGAGCCTGACTACCCTGGGGCAGCCATGCTGTGAGGAAGCCTTGCTCCAGCGGGGAGGTCACGTGTGGCGGCTGGTTGATAGTACCAGCCCAGCCTCTTTGAGTCATGCTAGACAAGGTGCTCGGAACCCAGTTAAAGATGAACGTATACATAATTATAACAAACACAATTCAATGTGAAAGATGCTGACGTGAGATATTTTCAGAGAGCTGTTGGAAATGAAAGGAGAGGATAATTAAGTTTCAGTGGAGGGATGTAAATTAGGACTCAGAGAAGTGACATTTGAGCTGTCGTAAAGGATGAGCAGGGATTTGCCAGGCAAAGGATAGAAAAAGAATGAAAGCAGGGTCCCCAGTGTGTGGATTTTAAGAACATTACAAATAATTACGTAGTCCGTTCAATGAAGGGATTACAGATGCAAATCCTCCGTGGAGTAGGAGATGTGCAATTCCCCAAGCCCTCTGCCAGTTACTCTCTGGCCCCAGACTCCTCTGATTTTAAAAGTACAGGGTTGAATCTGAAATTCTAAATCTGGCCATCTTGCTTTTTGTAAAAAATTTTAGAAGTTGTGATGAATCAGAGTGTTCAAGACAGTTTCTATGAGCGCCATAGGAGAAGACCCTCAGACACAGCCGCAGCAGAATGCGAACGGTAAGAACCAGTAGCCTCACATTCTTCCGTGGTCCCCATTGTCCTTTTCACCCTAGAAGCTGTGTGTGTTTGGGGGCGAGCGCCCAAGGTCAAGCCTGTAAAACTCAGAGCCTTCCCTTCCCCCTCAGCAGATGGAGGGGTATGAAGAGGTGGAGCCAAGAGGGGAAAAGGGACTCTAATGATTGTACTTCCAGCAATTTTTTTCCTTTAATTCTGTGCTTTTCAGGAAAACTGCAGGAGTGATTGCATGTAAATAGACCTCTCTAATGGATGTCTGGTTACCATTGACAGTTTTTTTAGAGTTAATCCATTAAGTGCCTTTCATTAAAAAAGGACACAATGGTCCACACGCACAGGGTCAAACCTAAAAAATAAAACACAACCTGAATGGGGTAGGTGTGCAAAAAGAAATCCAAACAGCCTCACAGGGTAAAAAGCTCTTTGTGATTTTTTTTTCTTTTTAGAAGGGGTGTTAAATCAGGAGCCTGACACTCGTGCTAATCTTTTTCTTTCCTTTTTTTCCCTCCTCCCTCCGGAAGGAAACCATTTAGGCAACAAGCAGGCTCTTATCCCGGGCTTCTTATCATTAACCAGAGGGGCCAGTGCCGGCAATGAGATTCAGAGCCACAACCAGGAAGGGCTGTTTCCTTAATTGAGTGCCTCTCCTTTGAAGTCCTGTCTCCCTGGCGGAGCCTGGGCTGACTGGGTCCCCCTGGCCGACATCACTTGTCTGTAATCTCTCTCACACCAGAAGCAGATGCTCCACAACAGGGAGCTTGTTTGAAATGCCTTTAATAAGATTCTCAGTCCCCCACATTTCTGGCAGGTGGAGGGTGAAAACAGTTTTCCGAAAACCCACTGATGAAAGGGTTCAAGAGTTTAGGCGTTCTGGGTCTTTCCTGCCAGGTACACCTCAGTTAAGAATCTGAAGTTCTGGGGTACACTCAGCTCCCTGAGGGTACTTCCTCCTCGTCCTATCCCTTCCCCTGCTTCCCCTGCCCTGCCCCACAGGCTTAAGGACCACTTCTCTTCCGGTTCCTTTAACTCATGGAAATGAAAATGAGTATTCTTTGAGATTTCTTGATCTGTTTTGGGTTATTTGGAAATACATGAGGCTGTCAGGAGCTCTGGTACAGTGTTCACTAGATGAAGCAAACACACCATTTGGAGTTGATTTGGGGAAAGGGGCTATTTTAAAAAATCTGCCAAGCTCACGGGATGGTGGAGTTAATTAAATTCTGAATCCAAATGTCCTCTGTAAATGAAGGTAATGCCAAACATAAGGACAAGATCATCATGGCAATTAGATGATGGAAAATGTGAGAAGCCCCTAGCACAAATGTTCTGAAGAGCTTGGAAATTTTTATTATTAGTTTATTATTTAATTATTACCCCTGTGGGGAGGAGAGCCCTTAGTTAAGACTGTCTAAGCCTAATACAGTGACAGCACTAAAGCACAACAGAGTCAAGGCTTTCTTAGTTGTAGCAAGACAATTACATCTGGGTGGAGAAATTACCATATTTTGCCATGTATAACACGCACTTTTTTGCCCAAATTTGTGAGGGAAAACTAAGGAAGCACATTATACATGGGTAGTACTAATTCTGTATCTACATAAATGTTTTTAATTCTTCTATTTGTGCTTATGAGTTAAAAGTGTAACTCTAGAAATCAATAATGACATCTGTATACAAAATAATACTCTGGAATACAATAATCTTTTTTTATATAAAAAAATTTTTATACATGAAATGTCTTGTACCTTTGTAATTATTTGTTACATAAAATTTCTTGTACCATAATATCTTAAAAACAAATGCTAAAATTCCTTTATAATGCAAAAAACAAGTACCTAAATATAAACAAATAAAAATTTGAATTAAAAAATTAAAACAAAAGAGTTTTTCCCCTGAAAATTTGGACCCAAACTGTGGGTGTGCATTATACATGGGAGCGCATTATATGATGGATTATTTTCAATCACAGAAGCTCCGTCCTGCTGTCACACCCTGGCCTCCTGCATACCTCCTATCTCACTTTCTTCTGTCTTCTCCATGTCCATCAACCCTTTTCTACTGATTCTTTCTCTTCTCCCCAGCTGTGCTAAGTTTTACAAAGAAATCTCCACTGTTCAGACTGATGTCACCACAGTGTCATGGATTCCAACATCAGCAGGAAGTGCTTCCATATGTTCCCAATTCCTGTGGCAAAGAGTTCATACTCTTCGAGTCCTATCCCACCTCCTCCCACCTTCTCAGCAAATGACATGGTCCATCTAGTTACTGAGAAAACGGAGGTTAACGGCAGAGAGTCCTCATCCTGCTGCTACTCTGTCTACACACGTACCTGCACACAGACTCATCCCTCCCCTTTACTGCCTAAGGCATTGGATACATTTTTCCCTGTCCTTAGGGTTCCATCTTCTCAGAATTTTCTCCTTGTCCTCAGGATTGCATCTTACTCTTTACTAGGCGTCCTAAATGGACTTAACCTCCCTCTGTCTCCCTCCCCACCCCACAGCCCTCCTCCCTCCATATTCCTTTTGTTCCAGCTTCTGCCCTTACCCTCTCTTTTTTTCTTAATGGCTAGCTGGCTTCCTGAAAGTCCTCACACGTCATCCCCACTCTCACTGTGCATTCACAACTGCAGCCTGGCTCGTCCTCTACCCCTCCCTCCCACCCGCTGCTCGGTTGCACGGGCCCTTTCCAGGCCCTGTGTTATTGGATCTGCCTGCAGCATTTCCTATTAATTATGAGGACAATACACTGATTTCCATGACAGCATTCCACACTGGTCATTCCTTCCCAGCCTCCTTTGTGGGTAGCTCTTCTCCAATTTATCTGCCCTTATATATTAATAGTCCTCCCTGGGTTCTGGCCTAAGCCTTCTTCTGACCCCACATATTGTCCCTGGTTATTTTATCCTCACGCATGGCTGTAACTATCTCACTCCAACCCAGAGCACTCTCTAAAGCTCTAAATACACACAGCTGCCTACTGGACACGTCAGCTTAGATGTCCCATAGGCACCTCAAAATCATGATCTTGTTAACAGATGTTTTATCCTTTTACCTAAACCCACTTTCATCTCCCATATCACATCAGTCACCAAAGACAGTTGGTTTTCTCTATGATCCTTCAGCAACCTCCATCCCATAGCCACCACTTTGCTCAGGAGTCTCTTTTTTCTTGCCTACATCACAGCAGCAGGCCCCAGTTCATCTCTCTTTCTGGACCTGCTATAGCACACACATGCCCCACACTGCCTTCAGAGAGAAACTTCCAAAGTCAGACTGAACAGACCCCCTGTGGAGTCCTTGATGACCCCCTTCTCTAAAAACCCAAAGAAGTGGGTCCTTACAACTTAGATATGATCTTAACCTTCCCTGGCTACAGGTTATTGTTCTGAAGGACACAAGAGATTTGAGCTGATCCAAGCAGATTCTCCTAAGAAGTTACAAAGAGGACTTAGAAAATTCTAGACGGCATGTCAGCATTAAACTACATGAGTATTTTCTAGTGGAGGCAATTTTAATTTTCTTCTTTTTCCTTCATTGTGTTTTCAAAACAAAACAAAAAGCAACATTTTTATAAGAAAAAAATACAAAAACCTTTTTAGCTGGTTTTAAAATAAAAATTCTCAGACTTGGTCCCCATACTCTCAAGTTACTTCTCATTTGATTGCTTATTTATATTAAGAAAGAAAAACAAATGGGCCATAAGCCGTAATATTTACTCATGTTGTCAAAACATTCTCAGGTTGTAGGAATTAAGGAATTCTTCCTGTTAAATGCCTTTATTGCTGTTCTCCTCTCTTTCTGATGGGACTTGTGTTAAACCTTGGAGCTTCTGGGGGGTAGTAGTAGTAGTTGGTTAAATATTTGAGTTTTGGAGTCAAATAGATGTAAATTAAAATTCTAGCTTTACCACCAACAGGGTGACCACGGGCAAGCCATTTCACCTCTTTGTGTCTCAGTCCCCTCCAGTGTAAAATAGGATAATATAACATGTATGTCACAGGGTTATGGTCAATTTTATATGGCATTGCATATAAAGGCCTTGACACAGATTAAGTGTACAGTAATTAATACTACATACAATAAAAGTATTTTATCTGTCAACTTGCTGGGGACTCTGTCATTCTTAGTGACACTTGCTGATGTCTAACCCATGGCTCCCCCTTGTGTTCCCCAATCAATCTGACACATACTTAGCACCAACAGTCCTTAGTTTCAAGAGCAGGGAATCTGAGGCCTGGGTATGGAAGTGACCCTTCTTCCACTGGACACACTGGGACTGGGTAGAGAATAAGGTAGGACTTGAGTATTTCAGAAAGTGGCTTCTACTCCCAGACTAACACCCCGAGGAGAAATAAGGCACACCAATATGGTCCTGCATAATGGAGGCCTCCACCACCTATCCAACCCCACTTCCTACCCTTTCCTACAGCTTTACTGCTTTCCAATCACACGGTCCTCCCCATCATGAATGTTCCTGCCTCAAGCCTTTCACCATGGTTGTTTCCCTCTCCTGGAACGTCCCTTTTCCATCTTATCACCTGGCTGGCTTTGGGTCTTCTATTCTCTGCTCAGACATCAGCCAGGCCTTCCTGAACACTTTCTAAAACAGCTCTCTTTCCCAGGTAATCTCCATTGCCCTGTTTCACATCCACACAGCACCGATTGCTACCTAAAATTAGGCTATTTAATTGCTTAGTTGTGTGTAGGTGACTGGGGGCAGGGTCTTTGTCTTGTTCATTGGTAGTGCTAAGTAGGATGTCTGAAACATAATAGGCATTCAATAAAAAAATATTTGCCAGATATCTCAGTAAAATGATAGTACAGTTACCAAAAAACAAGTAAGCAGTATAAGTACTAATTTGATAAAAATGCATGGTCTTGTGGGCTTATGAGAAATGATACGTTTTTACTGCCTAAAAATAAAACATATAAAACAAAACGAAACAGAACAAAACAGAAGGGTAATCCAAGAATAGGAGATGTCAAGGGAAATGACATGTGCTAGAATGACTAAGACAAGCTTGGGTGATGGCTAGGAGACTGACCTGACTAGAGCAGAAGTGCTCTTTGGAAGAAATAAAAGGGCAGAAGACATGTCCATGGTGGGAGTGGCCATGGTCGTGAACTCGGACTGCCATGCTATACAGGTGGGGTGCCACACAAAAAGATCTAAAGCATCCTCAATCACAATGGAAGTTTTCAGCCATTATTTCTTCTGCTCTTTCCCCTCTCTGGTTGGTACTCCCAGTTTGCATATGTTGGTGCATTTTATGGTGTGTCGCATCTCTGAGGCTCTGCTAAATTGTCTGCCTTCTATTTTCTCTTCATATGGCATCATCTCCATTTGTCTTTAAGTTTGCTAATTCTTTATTCTGTCAGCTCAAATCTACTGTTGAGCCCCTCCAGCAAGCTTTTCATCTCAGTTATTATACTTTTCAACTTGATAATTTCCATTTGGTTGTTTTTTTAATACATAATTTCTATCCCTTTTTTAATGTTCTCTATTTGATGAGACATTGTCACCATAGCTTCCTTTTCTTCTTTAAGCATGATTTCCTTTAGTTCTTTGAACATCTTTATAATGGTTGCTTTGAAGTCTTTGTCTTAAATCCAACATCTGGGCCCTATCAAAAGCACTTCTTGTTGCCTGTTTTTCTCCGTATATATGGGTCACATTTTTCTCTTTGCCTGTCTTATAATTTTTTTGTTGGAAATTGTGTATTTTAGGTAATGTATTGTAGCAACTCTAGACACTGACTTCCCTCCCTCATCTCTGGGGCTTGTTTTTGTACCTTGCTTGTTTATTTATGTAGTGACTTGGTTAGACTATTTTAGCAAAGTCTGTTTCTCCTCTGTTTCACTCTTGGGGGTGGTGCTCCCCACAGGGTGAAGACTTGACTGAATGCACACCACCACCCTGGAATGACAGCAGTTTTAGAAGGGCTGTCTTTGTCTTTTTCGCTGATGTCTCTGTGAAGCTGCCTGCCTCATTTGGTATCACACTCAGTTGTTAGGCTCCCCTGCTCTACTGTTTTCTGACTGTGCCTGGTATATAAATTACTTAGCAGTCTAATCCAATTAAATTTGGGCCCTTCTTCAGAGGTAGTCTTTCAAGTTTGTTCTAATCTTAGGAGGGCTCTCCTTAGGTGAACTACATGATCTGTGGTTTGGCTTGCTGCTCTTAATTAAAAAGACCTATTGTTTTCAAGAACAGTCTTAGAGTTTAACTCCCCCACTCTTTGTTTCAAATAGAGTCAATTTCTTTAGGGAGAGCACTGGAGCACCCCTTTTTTACAGATTTTCTCTCTCTGTAGTCAAAATCACTAAGCCACTATTCTGGAGGCTGGGTGAGGGTGATAGCCTCTAGCTTACCTTTTTCAGGGTAGAACCTCTGCCCTATGAGTGAGCTGGGGTCAGGGTGATCAGATCACAGGATTCTTGGCCTTCCAAGCCTAGGGTAGAGCCTCCTCCTCTGAGTGGTAGTTGCATTGCAGCCGATAGCCCCCAGACTCTCAGCCAACTCACCAGGAATTTAGCCTCTTTACCTCAAGAGTTGGAGGAGATAATAAATTCTGGTGGCTTCTCTTTCTTGGTGACATATGGTAATCCTTGATAGAGAGCTGAGGGGAGAGAGAGCCCCATCTTCTTGGTCACACCTGCCCAAAGTGTAATTTCCATCCTGCGGAGCTGCAGGGGGCATAGAGAGGAGGGAGAAAGAGGGGTGTGATTTAAATACTATGAGATCCCCCTGATTTTGAAATAAAGTTTTAGTCGATTTTCTTGAATGAAGATTTCTCCATTTTCTCTATACCCTTAGGACAATGTCCAGAGACTTTAAATGTTGTTATTGGTGTTGTTTAAATATTTTCCACCAGTTTTGCTTGCTTCTGTGGAGCTCACCATGCTGCCATCCTGAAGTCATGGACCACATTCACATTGCAGACCAAGTGGATTTGTATCTCTATAATAATAAACACTTTCTGGCAGATGTCTTTGAGATACCAAACTCAGAATGTTCCAAACATTTTTCATTAGATAAAAGTCAAGTGTCTTAAGGAAGGGGTGCCTTTTTCCAATTTGCACAAAGGCTCTTTTGGGTCAAGCCTTGGCTTGAGTGGTGAAGGTTAGGGGATGGGAGTGTAATGTGGTTGGAGGGGGAGGTAGTCCTGGCATGGCCTGGCGTCAGGGTTGGTGCATTTGGCTGTGCAGATGATTTATTGTGTAACTATAAGGTCATCATAGATTTATATTCATCGTTACAATTCTGCTGACTGTCTCTAATTTACTTCTTCTGTATACTCTTCCCATTTTTCTACCTTGATCTGTGTTCCAAGTTGACTTGTGTGAATTGTCTTAATGGGCTGCTTTGTTCTCTGGTTCCTGTTTGGATTCAGAGAAGATGAATGGGCAAAAGAGCTGTGAGGTAGGAGCATTTCTTCCTCTGATTCTCTGCTAGATCACTGTGGGTTGACAACATCCCTCTACTGAAGGTCACAATTATTATCAAATAGTCCTTTCCATATAGCTACTTTTCTTTGGGTTGTGATAACCACATCCTGCCCTTGAACCTTCAGGCCCAGTGGGTGATAATGGCTCCCTACCATTGTAAGCCCTGGGGTACTACACTCTTCATTACCTGTTGCTCTAAGTCTTGCTGATTGCTTTGCAAATAGGCCACTTATTAACTTGTACTTCAACTACCCAACTTGAATGTACCAACTGTTTCCGGATGGGACCCTGTCCGACAGCAACAATTTTGCTACAGATGGCAGCTCAATACCTTGAGGACAGGGTGCCTTTTCCAACCTTGCACCCGAGCTAGCTATTCTGGTGAGGGCAAGGGAGGTGTAGGACAGGGGTTGTGGTGACTGAGGGTGGCAGGGCTAATGAAACTACTTTGAATGCCAGGATAAGGCTACAGTGTGTGGTAGACAATATAGAGTCATGAACATGTGGATAATACTCTTAGAGAAAGATTATTCAGGCAGCCTTGTGAAGAACTGACGGGGGTAAAGGAGGGCTGCTGACAACAGGACCAACAGGAAAACTGTGGCTCTGTCCTCAGAACGGAGCAGGGAGGGCTCAGACTAGGAGAGAAGCCCTTAGATGGATAGAAAGCATTCCAGAACCCCAACGCAAGGCAAAGGCAGGGCTTCCTGGAGAGTACGTTGGAGACAGAAGTAAAGAAAAGCAAAGAAGAGGAAGAAAATATTACCGTAGCACAGACGGGTAAAGGAGTTGAGGAGAATGATAGAAATAAGGAGAATGACTCATTGAAGTTTAGATTTAGTAAATGTTTCCTGGATTATGACAGCAAGGTTTTAAGAATTTAACAAGTATTAACTCGCTTAATCCTCCATCAACTTGGTGACGCATATCTCGTTACCATCATTTTACAGATGAGGAAACAGAGGCACAGAGTGCTCCAATTACCCAGTCACAGTAAGCGAGTCAAGAGCTGAGTGAGACTCACACGGCAGAGGCTGCCCCCTGCTGCCTCCGAGGGGGCGGGCGTGTGGGAAGTGCTGCGGGGCCGGGAGCTGCCTCCAAGGGTGTGTGGGCGGGGCCGGGAGCTGCCCCGAGGGCGTGTGGGCGGGGCCGGGAGCTGCCTCCGAGGGTGTGTGGGCGGGGCCGGGAGCTGCCTCCGAGGGCGTGTGGGCGGGGCCGGGAGCTGCCTCCGAGGGCGTGTGGGCGGGGCCAGGAGCTGCCTCCAAGGGTGTGTGGGCGGGGCCGGGAGCTGCCCCGAGGGCGTGTGGGCGGGGCCGGGAGCTGCCCCGAGGGTGTGTGGGCGGGGCCGGGGAGCATCGCTTCGAAATCAGTGCTCCAATTTGATCGTTACCCCAGATGTCACCGAGAGGGCCACAATTAAGCTCTTGCTGTTCCGGTATGCATCACACCCTTTCCCACCTCTGACTGGATGCCCTCACCTCTCTTGCCCACGTAATAATAATAAAATAATAATAGTATTGTTGAGCATCTATTATATGTTATTACTGTTATACATGCTTAACATGCTTTGTTCCTTAATCTTTATGACAACCCCATGAGGTGGGTATTATTATTACTCTCTTCCCCTAAAAGGCAATTGTCAGGGAGCAGGGATTTCCGTCTGTTTTGTTCACCAGAGTGCCACCTAGTGCATTGCCGTGCTCAGCAAAGATTCGTTAAATGAATAAACTTTACCAATGAGGAAACTGAGGCACAGCTAGGCCTCACGTGACCCATTAGTAAGCAGTGGAGCCGCGCTGGAGCCCGGTTGTCTGGCTTCCTAGTCCGTGTGGTCACTAACTCATTCCAGCTGGGTCTTTGAGACCAGCACAGAGGTCAGGTCCTCTGGGAAGCTGGAAGGGAAACTGATCTTCTGGGAAAAACGTCCCGCTCGCCTCTCCTTCCCATGGGATAGCTTAGAAGGAACAGTGTGTTGAGGGCGTCCAGCAAGAGCACGGATCACGCAGCATCGCCCCGATCTTTAACTCTTGCGCTGCTTCTTGGTGCTCTTCTCGCTTCTCCTCGACCTACTCCCTCATTCTCTTTCCTCCCAAGGACTCATTTTGGATTCCCAGGATCACACTCCCACCCTCAGCCTTGCCCTTTATCTCCCTGGGCCAAATTCTGGCAGTGACCCTGTCCGTGCAGCCGCTCCTATTCCCGGGGGCCCACTGTGCTAGCTCTGCAGAAGGCGCCACGTGGGTTTCCATTTCTATCCAACCTTTGATCCCCTCCAAAGCTCCGTTTATAGTCTGCAAACTGCATTTCCTGTTTCCTCTGAAACTTTGAAATTAGGCAGCATAGACTGACCTGGGTGTGGCACTCTGAAAATAGGGCTGGCATCACCTTTTCCCTGACTTACATAGTAGCAGCAGAGGGAGGACCAACAGAGCTATTTATCAGTCACCTAGCAGGAGGCAAGCAAGCAGCTAAGGTGAGCCCACCGGTGGGCGTGGGGGGAGGCGCGGCCGCAGGGGAACAGTGCTATGGCAAAGCCTTGCTTTGAACCCACACCCTAAATTTTGTGAAGGGGAAGTACCCAAAGGACACGTAGCCCCATCGGACTTCCAGCGCGGAGCCGGCTGCATCCGGGACTCTGTTCGGAACGGCGTTCGCTGTGGCCTAACGTCCCCCGGAGGAGCTGTGGGGCCAACAACGGCTAATGACTAAAACCAAAATTTAGGTGTTCCTAGTTGGAGGATTAGAATTCATTTCTGGAGCCATGCGTTTAGGATGAAATAGTACGTTCACAAACCATAAATACTATTTTCTCTTTGGGGAAGAAACCAGTCTTAGGAAGCCAGGATGGAGGGCACACTGCCTTCCCTGGTCTCCTTTCGATTCCTGGCTCGACGGGTTTGTGACTCATGACCACAGGCAGCAGCTTGGAGCTGGGAATGGAGGTGACAAACAGCATCCAGCTGAGGTAGCGAAATTTGTGCTGCTAATGAGAAAAGATGACGACTGCCTTTTCTTTTCCACGAGCTGGAGGTTTTCTTTGGCAGATTTTCATTCTCTGCATGAAATGGCAGACTCGCCTCTGGTACTCCCGTTATGTTTTCCACAGATGTAGAATTATAGAATTTTAGAACTAGAACGTTCCTTAGGGATCATCCCCTCCATCTTCTCAAAGGATATAAAAAGAAATTAAGGCAGAGAGACCAGGTAACTGACTTTGTTACTAAAAGCCTGGACTGATGATGCCTGAGTCCAGGGTTTTTGCCATGGAAGCTACAAGGTTGTTTCCATGAGCCATCTGGTAGTGTGCAGAGTAATTGAAGAAGGAAGACTGTTCTTTTGTGAACGACACTTTGTTGCAACTCCTTGTGAGGTTTGTCAATATTTTGATAATTAGTTACCTTGAGGGAAAACAATGTCTTCAGGTCCATCCTGGGAAAAATAAGAGCACAAAGACCGGTGAACAGAGGAGCTGGTTTAGCTATACAGAACTTGAGCTTGACGTGGGCATGTTGGCCAGAGGGCCCTCATGCATATTTCATGTTTTCAGGCTGCTGTATACAGACTCTGTGTAGTGCATTGTGCTGTGTGAATTTATCTCCGCTGGGAACTTTTTTCCCCCAAATCCCCTTCCTTGAATGCGTCAGGTTACAGTGGGCCAGAAGCAGAACCTGCATGAGATTTGAAAGGAGAAGAGAGGCAGTGACCATTCCTTTCTGAAGGCTTTTTGAAGGGTCATGTGTGGTGACAGATGGACAAAGCTTGTCCTCATCCTGTTCTGCATCCAGCTCTTCCAGACCATGGCCCTGTTGACCAATAGCAGCCCCGAGCCCACTGCCAGATGCTGGATTACAGACCTATAGAAGGTGCAGAAGCAAGAGCTCGTGGGCCTGAACAGCCCCACTTCGCAGGGCCCCTTGAGTCGAGGGCCGTGATCCACTCCTCTGTGTGACTAGTTGGTGACTCCTCATCCTCCAGCTCACCCTTTGACATGTTCACTCCCCAGCTCCTCCCACACTTGTGTAAGGTCTAATTCCTATAAGAAGTCCTTTTCCTGCAGCACACAGAGGAACTGCCCCTCTGACTGATCCCTGAGTGATTCACACTGGATCTCCAGGAAAGATGAGCCTGGGACATTCCTGAGCTCTGTTTGTGGCAATCTACCAGGAAACCCCTGTGGCAAAGGAGGAACCAGGAAGTGCTGTCACTGTCTGCAGGCAAATATATATTGTCAGCACCTCCCTGGAAGACTCCTCAGGTGAAGAAAGAATGTCCCTAATCTGTCAGCAAAGGCTGGCCAAGGGGGATGGGGGAAGCTGTGTGGTGAGTGTGTGGAGGTATAATTTCCTCATGATAACATCCCCCCATTTTGGTACATGGCAGTTCGATAACTTCTGACAAATGCTACCTGTGGTTGCATGACCGCCACCACAATCAAGTCACAGAACATTTCCCAGGAATTCCCTCGTGCTCTTTTCTGCTCATCCAGTGGCCTTACCCGGCCCTTCGCCACCACTGATCTGCTTTCTGTCTATCTTTGCTTCGTTAAAAAGGAATCATTCAGTGTATAGCTTTAGTTACTTAACACAAAGCATTTGATATTCATTCATGTTTGTGCGTTGAATCAGTGGTTTGTTCGTTCTTGGTGCGGAATAGTATTCCATGGTATGCAGTACTACAGGCTTTTTTTTTTTTTTAATTTCATTTGCCAGTTGAAAGATACTTCAGCTGTTTTCCATTTTTGGTATTTATGAATAAAACCAGCATAAACACATACATACAGGTTTTCATGTGAACGTAAGTCCTTGTTTCTCTTGGGTAAATACCTAGGAATAAGACCACTGAGTCCTAGGGCATGTGCTTAATTTTATCAGAAGCTGACAACAGTTTCACAAGTGGCTGTACCATGTAGGGCATTCCCACCAGCAGCGTATGGAATTTCTAGATGATCTGCATTCTCACCAGTACTTGGTATTGTCAGGTTTTTTTAAGTAATTCTAATAGATGTGTAGTGATGTCTCACTGTGGTTTTAATTTTGTTTTTCCCTAATGACTAATGACATTACATGTTGTTTTTATGCGCCACCCATAAATTTTCTTTGCTGAAGTTTCTGTTCAAATCTTTTGCCCATTTTTTTTATTGGGTGTTTTTTTTTTTTAATTGAGTTTTGAAGTTTGTTTATAAATTATGAACACAAGTGTTTCATCAGACACATCTTTTGCAAATATTTCAAATGAAGACCCAATTTTGTATTTGTGGAATAAACCCTTCTTGGTGTGATGTATTATTCTTATTGCTGGATTCAACTTTCTAATATTGGTTTGAGGAATCTTGAATCCATGTTTATGTGGAATATTGGTCTGTAATTTCCTTTACTCGTGACATTTTTGTCTGGTTTTGGTATCGGGCAATTCTTTGCTCATAAAGTTCTTTAGGGGGTATTCTATCCTCCTCTATTCTGGAATAGTTTGAAATTATTGGAATTATTTCTACTTTAAATATTTGGTAGAATTTGACAGTGGAGCTATATGGACCTGAAGTTATCTTTGGTGGAAGGTGCTTAACTATAAATTAAATTTCTTTAATAGTTATAAAATTATTCAGGTCATCTGTATCTTATTGAGCAAGCTTTGGTCAATATAATCTAAGTTGTCCAATTTACGGGCATAACATTGTTGATAGCATTCCCTTGTATTCTTGCAATATCTGTAGGATCTGTAGCAAGATCTTATATTTCATGCCAGATATTGATATATTGTATTTATCCTTTTTTCTTAATCTTTGTTGATATTTTCAAAGACCCAACTTTTGGTTTCATTGATTTCCTATATTGCTTTTCTTTAACATTTCTTGTGGGCAGAGATGCTAGTAATGCATTTTGTAAACTGTTCTTTATTTGGAAAGTTTTTATTTCTCCTTCATTTTTCATTGGGTATAGATTGTGTAGGGCCTATGGTCATTTTAAGGATCCTAGTTTCTGGACTGAGTGAAATATAGAGCCATTGCAGGCATTTGAGCAGAGGAGGAACGTGGTCTGAGTTATAAGAGAGTCACTCTAACTGCTGTGATGGGAATAGACTGTTGGGGGCAAGGGGAGAAGCAGAGGTACGTATTAGGTGAGGAAGGTGATAATAGGACCAGGGTAACACAGTGGAGGGTGGCAGCAGTGGTCCGGCTTGACATGTATTGTTAAGGCAGAGCCAGTGTGATTTGCTGAGGGAT